>PVJD01008234.1:0-74735 GCA_004026545.1 Mormoops blainvillei | reverse complement strand
TAAGAGGTGTGGGGATGATGGGATGGGGTGCAGGGTGGAGGGGATTAAAGTGGTAAAAATGGGGCAACTGTTATAGCATACTCAATAAAATATACCTAAATAAATAAATAAATACATAAATACATAAATAAAATTATTTTAAAAAATGACAATGTATAAAAAACCAAGTAATTACTTAGTACTGTGTTATGGCACACAATATGCTATAAATTTATATATATCATTTATATTCATTGCCTTAAACATTTTTTTACTACATATTTTCTTGAATCCTTAAAACAACCTCTCAAAGTAGGCACCAGTACTTTCATTTTACAAACATGTAAACTGAGACTCAAAGATGTTAAGTAATGTGTTCAAACTTTACATCTAATCAATAGTATAGAAAGAACCTAATCGAGATCTCTCTGTGTTTCCTAAGTCTTTGAACATTCCATTAAGCCGTGGTGACTTTCTGTTAGTCTAGATCAGGGGTATAAAACCAAAAGTTAGAAAGGCCAAGCAGATAATAAAATTGGGAGAAGCAGACAGGTTCTAGTGCAGTAGGCACCACAATTCAGGCCTGAAGAAAGGTCTGTGGGAGACGAGAGTGCTCTCCCCACTTCTACAAGGAACCCGTGCCCCCAGGAGTCCCCCTGATTCCTCCCACATGCAGAGTGGGACCAGCATCACTGGAGCTTTCATTTATTCAGACAATTTAGAAACCAATGCTTTTTTGTATGTGACATCACCCTATTTTTAAACATTGGTGCTAATGTGGCTTGCCAACCGAACCACATCAGCATCCTGCGCACCGTTGGGCCTGGATTCATCCTGAAAACCTTAAAGCCAGAGCTGACCTGCTTACAGGGAATCGCAGTCTACTCAGCACTACGGGCGGGAGGGAAATGGTGTCTGGAGAACTGGAGAGAAGTAGTCAGCTCTTTTCGGTTAGTACGAGGCTGAGTCCCAGGCAGTAGTAGCAACTCGGTCACACCAATGTGGCTCTAAGTGTGGCCCAAAATAGACTATGACACAGCTCACTCTGCATCTTGCTTGCACATTTCACAGGCTCTTGCCTGCATTCCTTCAAAGGCCATAGACTTCATTGTATCATTTATAGGATCCAATTACCAGCCATCGCCCAGATGCCACTTTTGTCAGACTTACTGAGATGTTCCCTGTACACTCGATCTTTTCATATTATCAGCTGCCATTTCCATCCAAGTATGGAAATGTCTCTAATTTTGTTCAGACATTTCAAAGCAGATATAGCAGGCTTTCACTTCTAAGTCTCTGGTATCAGAGAACTTTTGAAAATAAGCTCGACATTAAGTGAGAAAGCTCTCTGCTCTGCAATGAAGGAGACACTTCTGATTCTTCTGAGACCCTAGGTGGGTGGACATAGAAACCCCAAAAGATACCAGTCATAATGAAGAAGCTCTGTCAAGTTCCCCAACCCTAAATCCAAACCTGCTGAGATAACAGAGAACCGCACTGACTTTGGGGAGGGGCGACAGTTAAAACAACAATGTAGCTTACAATATAATATTACTTGTACTAACAGTTTACCCAAAATGCTCACCTGAGACTTAGTATTTTCAGCCTCTTTACAGGAGTGCAGAAAATGAAGATATAGATTCACAATGTCATTTAAAAAACTCTCCCAAAGATGTGATATATACATACAATGGAATACTCCTCAGCCATAAGAAAAGATGAAATACTGCCATTTGCAACAACATAAATGGACCTTGAGAATATCATGTTAAGTGAACTAAGTCAGACAGAAAAAGTTAAGAACCATATGATTTCACTTGTATGGTGTTATAAAAAACAAAGCAACAAAAGAACAAACAAAACAAAACTTATAGACACAGACAACTGTATGGTAGTTACCAGAGGGAAAGGAGTGGGGCAGGGGATAGTTAAGGGTAAAGGGAGTCAAATATATGATGACAGAAGATTTGACCTTGAGTGATGGGTCACACACAATGCAATATACAGATGATATATCATAGACTTGTACATGTGAAACCTATGTAATCTTATTAACCAATGTCATCCCAATAAATTTAATAAAAAATACATTTAAAATATTTCTCCCAAATTTCCTAGATTCTTATCAGGATCTCACTAGGAACCTATTTCCTTAACTTTGTTTATGTGGCACAATGAAAACCAGAAGGAACTAGGGAATCGAGGCAAGTTTCTTTGAGTTATCAGAAAATCTCTCACGAAGAGAACATCACGTTTCTTGAGCCACAAAGATACTGAGCCACTCCTATGACATGTAACACGGGGCACTAAATTTCAGCTTTTGTATTCCAATGTGTAAATCTTGTCTTCATAGTCAGACCCATTACGCTTTTGCAGGGAATCAGTTTTGCATGCCCCTTGCTTAAAAACAACAAATAAAAAATGCTTTTTTGTGTGGAGGGGTGGCTAGGAAATGTTTTTTTAAATTCTTAAATCTTTAGGTTTTTTATCCATTCAGACTAACGCCAATTTATGCTATTTTAATAGCTGGATTGATTGTTATAAATTAGAATCTATTATAATATTGTCAGAAAAAAATCCTTTTGAAATCTATAAATAACTTTCAGGATACCATGTTTATGTCCTCCGTAAATATAGCACATAGTGCTTCAAGGTCATGGCTTAAAAAAAAATGCTTAGGTTTCATTGCCTAAGAATCACCAGAAGTTACATAACGTCCTGCTATTTTGATTGTCTACACTTTCTTTATGCTTTGTTTTATGCAATTTCCTTATCTCTATAGCAATTTATGCATGAAAATTTCCTATCAGCTTAAGCCCAAAAGGGATCGTGTGCAACACCCTGTACTGGGTGGGAGTCCATACATTTCAATCTTCACCAGGATGGTCCTGGTTTTCCCCTCCTGTCCTGACGTAAGTATCAACAGTGCTCCTTTTACTCCCAGGACCGTTCCAGTTTGAATGATTGGTCACTATATGCGGTGACTTTCTCAGAGTATGCTCTGTAACTCCCAGGTTAATGGGAGCAACATAAGTGAATTTATTAATAATATATTCATTATCATGGAAGTGAGCCCACTAATATTTGGAAATGCTTGCTTTAGATAATGTACAGTATATCTCTCCATGATCAGAAAGCAACATGATAAATAGTTGCTTATGTTTAGTTTCAAAGACTGTTTTCTTCTCTGTAAATAAAGTTGGTATCATTCTCTATTTGATAAATGAGACTACAAAACCATGTGCACTTAATTTTTGCTTATACTGCTAAATAAAGCAATGCGATCTTTCACAAAAGTGCCTAGAAACATCTATTCCCTCTGCTTCCTTCAGACAGACTCGGAGCTCTTTGATCCAAAAGTGCCTTACTTTTTATTATCATCTATCTCCTGTATGCTTTTGGAGGTTGGTCAAGTATATATTTTATATTAAGTGTAACATTCCAAAAATAACTAAGTCTCTCATTAGCCTTGCTAGTTCTAACTGAGATAAATTAAAAGAAGTTCTAAAGGGGCCATTCGGTTGTGAAACTACCATTGGTGAGCATTCTACGGAGGATGATGAGCTTTCTTAGTGTCATAGGATAGCACCTATTTTCAAGCCGAAATCATGTATATCTGAATTACCTTGAGCACCTAACATTTTTCCCCCTTCCTGCCCATGCAATAATTTGGGTGAAATAAGGGTTATTATTATACAAAAATGTCTAGGACTGAGAGCTCAAGTAAAACAACTATGACCTAAACCAAGTAATGAAGAAAGCACAGTGAGCCCTCCCAAACAGCCACCCACCTGGTGAGGAGCCTGGAGTTCCGCTCGAAATCAATGTGGAAAGCAAAAAGAAAGGGAAAGTCCAGAGTCTCAGGTGGAAAACATAAAGGCAATTAATACTGAATTCTGAAAATAACTGTGGTAAGAGAGGCACACGGAAGGCTTCAAATTAAACTTGGAGGAGGCAGATATCAGATCTAGAGACACACATGAATCACAGCCTCTCCCCTGGGTGGGGGCGGGGGAGAAAAACACAATTAAATCAATAATAGCTCCTCTCTTGAGGGTTTGCTATGTATCAGACACTGTTGTTAGTAATTTCCATGGATTAAATCATAAGGTACTGTTGATTGTAAGAATCATTATGCCATGTGACACTAAGAAAAAAATGCCACAAAGTATATTATGACACACCATTGACCTTATAATATACTCTGAGATATGGTCATTTTTTTACAACTACGTTATGGAATAGGGTATTATTTATTATCTTTATTTTAACAGGTGAAGAAGTAGTATCATTGTCACTGTACTCTACCAAAGATAGAGAACTAGTAAGTGGAAAAGTCAGTATTTAAACTGAGGCAGTCTAGCTCCAGAGAGTGTGCTCTGTGATCACCAGGCTATAGTCTCAACCATATTCGAGTGTGCATTACAGTGGAGTCACCAGAAGTTACATAATGCCCTACTATTTTGATTGTCTACACTCTCCTTATGCTTTATATTTCTGGGCAACTCTTAAGGTTAGAATATCTTTTTCTTTATTGGAGTGAATAATAATAAATACCAACAACAGCAGTAGTATCAATAGCTAATATTTATATATCAGGTAGAATGCCAGGTGTCTTATGAAATTCTAGAAGTAGTTCCCAAATGCTGGTCAAGGTATCCATGCTGGGCCAAATACACAAAAATCTCACCCGTCCCTGTTAAAAAGAGTCTCCAGGGCCCTTACCATGGGCTCTAAGATTCTGCAGGTCAAGGGTAGAGCCTAGAAGCCAGATATTTCTCGAGGGGCTTATAAAAAACCATAACATTATTTTATCATTTCAACAGCTTACAAAGTAGGTAATAATTATACCAACTTTGTAGGCACATCTCCTCACTAGATCCCAGTCTCTGACTCAACTGGGCTTACAAAACACCTGCCAGGCTTTCTAAAAATATACAAATTAGCATTAGCCTCACACCAAACTGGGAGAAAGATCCATCATGCAAAGAGCTGTGTGTGAGTATGGTCTTGGCAATTTTAGGCCACAAACAAAGATTAGTCGGGTTATGATTTTTTCTCATGTGGTCTAAGTATTCAACAACAAACTTGAAAGTAGATGCTAAATCTGTTTCCAAATCTGGTCCTTTCATTAAAAATCCCTTTTGAAGTTATTCAAGAGGATACTCTGGGCCATATTTTCAGCATTTTGCTACCTTTTTGGCACTTGCGAATAATAGAGCGAGAGTTCAAAATCTAAATAATTGAACCTTACAGTGCCTTGTCGATAATTTTTAATATAAATGAACCTGTGGGAATATTTATGGGCAGATGGTGACCAAGATGCTTCCATCAAGTGAATGACAAGAGGAGATAAGCAGGTTGTCCATTACTGACAGACAGAGTCAGCACAGATACTTCTCTACTCACCATTTTGTCCACCTCACCTCGTGGTCCTACTCGTTGGCCAGTGATATCATCTTACCATTTCCAGTTAACATATGTTTTATTTGATTTTTGTCCTTGGAACAAGTAGACAAATCAGAGAAAGCATATTCTAACAAAAAAGTTATTGTTTTCCTTTTTATCAATGAAAAGCACTCCAGTAATTTATCAATTTAGATTTTAGAAATTATTATTGAATTATGTTAGATGATAAAGGTATTATTTATTGAGGTTCGTAAATGAAGTAAATGTACCATTGTGTTTTTCATTTGAAAGTTAAAAGGTAACTGGCCTTGGATATTCCCTTCAAATGATGGCTATCACAAATGTTCTCCTGTTTATTCAGCCTTAAAATAATGCACAATAAGACTCAATAGTATGATTCAAAACTTTAGATTTTTTAGTTTTATATGATGATTATGTTGATTTAACTTGGCATAATTATTAATCATTATATAGCCTTTCTGTGTTCTCAGTGATTTATTCTACTCTACGAACAATTCAGTTCGGAGGCCAAAATACATCATTTCAATAGGCAGAAAATCATACACATGAAAAATGACCTTGACATTGTTTCTTTTCTAAAATTTCAAAAACACAATTTATCTCTAAAAGTTTAAACTGCTCTTGCTGCCTAAAGCAATCACAAATAATTTTACCCCCTAGGATATATAATCATACAAAATTACATGTATCAGGTATTTATTTATAAGTATCAATAAACAAAATGACAGTATTCCTTGGCCTGTTAGTATTAGATACATATTTTTATCTCAAAGAAGTACTTGATTGAGTATTTATCAAGGTAATTTTATAGAGAGAGCTACTTCTTGAAGTATGGAGAGATTTTTATAGACAGAATTATAGAGAGAACTGCTCACACATGAAGACAGGATTAAATTCATAGACGATTCACCAATAGATCAGTGGAAACCAGAAATCAAAATCAGGAGGCTGGACTGAGATCTAAAGACCACCCTGATGCTGCAAGAAATAATTTTTATTCTAGGAAATCTGTTTGTATGTCTTCATACCCCTGATGGATAGGGGCCACGACAGCTTAGCTGATCTTCAGAGTGAATGACCGATGCGTTTTAGCGGGGGCGACGTGAGCACATGGGGTGATGAGCAAGGTAGAGCGGCCCAGGAGGCCAGAAAGAACATTCACGGGCTTAATGTGAAAGGCGTGTCAGTTCGCTCCCGACTCTCCTCCAACTTGCTAAACGATCTTGTCAGCGTGGCTTAGCTGTCCTGGGCTTTGCTTTCTTCATCTGTAAATGAATGACTTGAACTAGACAATCTCAGGCAGCTCTGGGTTGGTTGTGTTTTTTTTTACTTTTGCTTTTTGAGAAAAAAACATTAGAATTTGTCAAGAAAATCGCTTATGTTGTTATTTTACAGTCAGATAAATTGTTCTAGAGCAAATAGGCAAGCAGCTCATCAAGGCTGCTCTGAACAAAAAGACAGCAGCTATAATGTGGCTGAAAGCATGCTGTGCAGGAGATTAGAAAATCTACTTTTGATAGAGTTTTCAAGTAAACTTGAGCAATTCATCTTCCCTCATTGAACTTCTGGTTAGTAACAATGGTCTTGAAAAGATTAAATGAAATAATATATGTGAACATATTTAGTGAAGTATACAATGCAGCACAAGTGTGAGGTGTTTTATTACATGCCTAAAGAGCCCATCCATCAATAACGCTGCTAACATTCAAGTCATTTTAATCTGACCAGACACCCAAATTTCTTTCTACCTCCCTCACCTGCATACCAACTGCAACTACAGTGAGAGCAGCACCAGAGTTTTTGATTAAAGAAAATTATCCTCCTTTTACCATGAATACTTGTTTTCATCAGCCTTGACACCTTAGTCTTCCTTTATTATTTTAAGGATTTAAATATTTTATCAGTACCTGCTTTTGTCCAATGGATTTGTTTGCAACTGACTGAGCACTTTAATTGACAATTCTTTTTAAAGAGTTAATGCAGTGTAAACCCTTTATTTCTCGGCTTTTATGTGAGTAATTTGACAGCCATTAACATTTTTTGCTTTATTTTATTTAAGGGTTTCACCTGCAGAGTTATCATTGAGTTACAGAATAATCCAGTAGTTCTAGGAGCTCTAAAATAAAAGTACCAGTTTAAATGATAAGCAAACCCCCTAAGAAATGAATTTGAAGTTGTAACTTCAGAGACCCATAACCTGTGACATTAGACTCAATGATCAAAGCTTCAGCTAGCACAGTCATGGAAGACAAAAACATAACACCAGGAAGCGATTGTTATCATCCCAAACTTCAGCAAGGTAACATGTCTGGACTAGTGTGTCTAGAGAAGCCCACACACTTCCTTTTCTTTCTTGCCTGCTCTCTTTTTCTTTTTAAGGAAACAAGCAAACATTTTTTGTAGCTATTAGGTTCAAAAATTCTATTGATGCTATCGCCTGAAGGCTGTTCACCACCTGCTCCAACAGGAAAAATGTCCATTCCCTTTAACTTTCCCTTCGTAATTTCAGGAAATTCTGGATATGGGGGAAAGGCCTAACGAGGTATGAATGAAGCATTTTAGTTCTGGTCTTGCAGGGCCACATGATTTAGTTGCATTCTCTTGTGTATCTGAATATCAGCTGACCAACTGTTGAGGTTAGGTTGGCCAGGAGTCACTGAAGTTCCATGGTAACCAAACTCATCCTGCAGTTACCTTCAGTGAATCCGGTCTTTGGGACTCAGTACTTGTCATCTGCAGTGGCTGAAGACAGGATGTAGGAATGTTTTTACACCAATAAAGGACTCTGGATGGAAGCTCTCTCATCTCCTGTTTACTCCTCCCCAGGGCAAAACCTGATTTGATTGTAACATAAGTAGGCATGTTTATGAATTGTTGTTAGATGGCTGAGTTGACTTCAGATGTCTTTGTAGGTTTTTGTTCGTGTGTTTCTTTCTATTTAACTCTAAGATTTTATAATACCTTTCTTCCAAACCACAATCCAAATAATTTAGGTATAAGGCACTTCTTTTCCAGTATGAAATATGCTATGCACCAAGAATTTTCTATGAATACATATTATATGTTTATCTGTGTATTTTCTGATATCTCCACTAGAATAAAATTTCCATGAGGTGAGACAGTTTTTATTTTATTCACTGCTGTATTACCCAGTATTTGACACCTAGAAGATACTTAACAATATTTGTCCAGAAGATATTTAATAATATTTGTTAAATGAACAAAGATACATACATACATATATGTATATACATATATACACATATATACATACACATATATGCATACACCTTTCCTTTTCATCTTTCTCCTCCTCCTTCCCCATGTCTTTCTCTTTAAGATTTGTTCTGAAGTTCCCTTATTCCATTTACTATTATAACACAAATTTCGCTCCAATTCAATAAAAATTAGATCTAACACTGGTCTTTCTAGGAAATGGATAGAGAAATATTTGAATGAATGTTAACCGTTCTTCTTTGGATGGACATTCAGGTTGTATCTCAATTCTTATCACTATAAACAATGCTGATGTAAATATCCTTATAAATAAGTTATTTATGAAGGCTAGATTTCTGTGTCAAAACTATACACATGAGTATTACGTACACACACACATACACATTTATACACATATAGCATACAAACTCATTGTCTATTATAAGTAATCTAAATATTTTTATGAAGTTTATTTTACTTTTGTTTATGCTGTTGTTGGGAGACAACTCTCCACGGGCTTCTTGACTTTCTCTCCCTGCTGAGCAGGGGCACTGTCCGCATGTATCCTGTGCGGTCCTTACAAGGGTATTTGTATGGAGAATAGCCAGGGCAGACGGATACAGCGCTTCCCTCTGGAGTAAAAGTGAGGGTCTGATACAAAAGTGAGGGTCTCTAAACTCAGTGTACCTCCCGCCATAACCCACAGTGCTTGCAAGTGTCACCTGGTGCTCTGCACCTCATTATGTGGGAATCGGGGCCCCTGGCAACAGGCACAGGAAAATGCCAATTTTTCTCTAGCTACGGGTCTTCCTGTGGGTAATAAAGTCCTTTGTCTCTGAACGAGAAATTATATCTTCTTCCAATATCCATAAAATTGTGGCAGTCTAATGTGTTAGCTAGCAAGTTAGTAAAATCTTACGCTACATGTCCTTAGATAGCTATGTGCAGTTGAAAAGGTGACAGTACAATACATGTGTCTTTAAGTCCTCTGGGCATCGTGTCTAATTTTGATGGTCTGTTACATTTCCAAATTATATAAATATTTTCATAAATTTTCTTCTAATATCTTTATGTTCTACATAAGAATATCCAACATAGAATATACTTTTGTATGTTGTTGAAGATGAGGACATTTAGCCTTTTCTTTTCCACTTGGCAGGAATCTTTACTAAATAAATCACCCTTTTCCTACTCAATTAAAAGCTTATCCTTATCGTACACTAACCCATACATACTTGAATCTATTTTGGACCATTTTAGGTTTCATCATCTCAACTATTTAGATTTTTGTGGAAATAGTAATGATGTTTTGATTGTAGTAGCTCTGTATATGTTTACGTTTTTTAAGGTATGACCATATTTGTTTTTTACTTAAGATGTTTTAGTACTTTTAAACATTTATCCTACTATATGAATTATTTAAAGTAATTTTTACCCATTATAAAAAATCCATTGGAATGCTGAGTGGAATTGCACCAATTTATGTAATATTTTGGAATGATTGCTATTTTTGAAACATGAGATTTTTTATTCTAGACATTTACTATTTATTTGGATCTTATTAAGTACTTTTATAATACTTCACATCCTTATATAATCAGGGTATATTCTATTTTCAGGTGTTTTATGTTTTTTGTTTTTCTTTGAATCAGGATATATACAGACACATACACACATTTTTCTTCCCACATAATAATCTTTACAAACTAGACACTGCTGGTTTGTACCGGGGCTATTCCTTTACGAATCTATGCTACTTTCTTCAGCCATTTTACCAGTGCCCTATTCTGCTTCCGAGTGCTTAATAAAGCCTCTCGAGATGTTAGATATATTATCAGTAAACAAATTTTTAATTCTTTTCAAATATTTACATTGATTATTCAAGTATTTATAAAAATATTTGATGATATTAGGTATAATTTTCAAAACACTACAGAGGAATAGCAGTAATAAGTAAATATCTGCATTATTTATGATTTTACTTACATAAATAATTTTACCATGTCTAAGTAATTTCATTCTATTTTATTTTATATATTTTTATGAGGAACGGCTGATGAATTTTATCAGTGCCTATAATATTTTATGTAACATATAAATATAATAGCGTCTTACAATGCAAATAACTGTAATTAAAAATGTTTTGATATAATACATTTCATATTGGACTTATTAATGTTAAACTATGCTTGCATTTCTGAAGTAAGTTGAAATGACAGATTATTATTCTTTCAATATATGGCTGAATTGGATAAGCTAATATTTTATGTGAATTTTCGCATTAATATTAGTAAGTGAAAATAACCTGGTTTTCTTAAGGGGTGCTATCTCTATGAAGTTTGGGCATTAAAGTTATGCTCATTTCTTAAAATGAATTAGGAAGCTTCTAAATGTTTTCTATTCCCTGGGTTATTTAAATAATTGAGGAATTACATTTTTAAAAATGTGTAGTTACAATTCAGCTATAAAAATGATCTCCGTCAAATGCTTCAAAAATTTTTATTTTAATTCACCTTTCTAATATCTCCGATGGCTGTTGTTTGTTTTGTGTTTATAGCTGATTTTTGAAAAGCTTTGATATTAAATAAAAATCACAGAAATTTTCCTCAAGAAAAGTAGCAATATAATGGTTGGGAAGAGCAAAGTCCCACCCTAAAATGACCACAGAGTTTCTTCATTAACTCACCCTGCAAGGAGCCGTCTTTTTCACTTGCATTTGAGTGACCACTGGAAGTAGCAGGGCAAACAATCAAAGGAACCAAATTTCTGAACACAAATAAGCAGCTTTTCAGCTCCGTTCTAAGCACTCCTTCAACTGAGAGAGACAGGAAGAAGAGAAACGTAGTCCTAGTCCACTTCCTTTGTTTCCAAATCTGTATTGCCCCAGTTGGGCTCAATTTTAAAGCAAGGTCAGCAAACAAAATCATCATTTTCTTTGAAGAAGTAACTTTTTAAGCTCCTAAATATGTTACTGTACATGTTTCAGTAAACATCTGCTCTCTGGTCTCTGTTTCTCATACCAGTAAACTTTTCCCCTCTTCCTTCTCATAGCAGCTGTAACACGTGCTCTAAAAGTCAGTCATTTCCTAGATCACTGGGTTTATAATTTTATCTTTGCTTTTGAGCTAAAGTATTTTCCCAGTTCCCCTTGGACTACACCCCCACACCAAGCGTGAACTTTCATTATGCTCTTACCATTGCTTTGAGTCACCAGAATCACCCCCCAAAGAGCAAACTAACTCAGCAGTGGCCCCTTCCTGAAATGATTTAATTGCTTCTGATGCAATCTTTGAACCTCTCCAGATCACCACCAGCAACGAAATTAAATCTGTTGTTTCAGAAAGTGAACCACATGAAACATACTGTACTGCTAGGAATGACACACTAAAGTAGAGATAAAGATGTATCATCAAGCTCAAAAATGCAATTAAGTCACATCAAAGATGGTCAGAAAGACTGTTTGTACTCTTTGTTCTCCTTCATCTCAGCACAACACAGAAAAAAAAGCACACATTTTACGAGAAAAGGGCCTTTGCATTCTGATTTGTATAAAAGGCAATAGATTGCTCTGGCCGATAAGCCATGGGTTGTTGGAATTACACTCCAAATTAACATAAACTACTACACTTACACCTCCTGGTAGAACCTGAGAAATTGGCTTTTTAAAAAATATTAAATTTTAGTACCACAGAGACCAATAACCCAACTTTTTAAATTAAATTTATTGGGGTGACATTGATTAATAAGATTATGTAGGTTTCAATTATACATTTCTATGATACAATAATCTGTATATTGCATTGTGTACCCACCACCAAAGACCAATCATCTTCCTTCCTCATATATTTGGCCCCTTTTATCATTTACTAGCCCTCCACTCCCCTTCCCTCTGGCAACCACCATATCGCTGTCTATGTCTATGAGTTTTGGTTTTATATCCCACATATGAATGAGATTATATGGTTCTTAGCTTTTTCTGACTGACTTATTTCACTTAGAATAATATTCTGAAGGTCCAGCCATTGTCACAAGTGGCAACATTTCATCTTATGGATGAGAGGTATTCCATTGTGTGTGCATGTGCGTATAGATATAGACATAGATGTATCTCTCACATCTTCTTTATCCAAGCCTCTAATGAAAGTCACTTTGATTGTCTCCATGTCTTGGCCACTGTGAATAATGATGCAATGAACATAGGGCTGCATATTGATTTTGCAAACAAATGTTTTCAAATTTTTTGGGTGGATACCCAGAAGAGGCATTGCCGGGTCACATGGTAACTCTATTTTTAACGTTTTGAGTAACTACCAGACTGTTTTCCACAGTGGCTGTGCCAGTTTTTATTCCCACCAGCAGTGAAGGAGAGTTCCTTTTCCTCCATAGCCTCTTGAACACTTGTTATTATTTGTCTTGTTGATAATAGCTATTCTAACAGGTGAGAAGTGGTACTTCATCATAGTTTTGATTTGCATTTCTCTGATAGCTAGTGAAGTTGAGCATCTTTTAATATATCTGTTAGCCATTTTTATGTCTTGAGAGAAATGTCTGTTCAGTTTTTTTTTTAATTGGATTGTTTGTTTGATGTTGAGTTGTATGAATTCTTTACACATTTTTGATATGAACCCCTTGCCAGGGCAGTTGTTTGCAAATATTATCTTCCATTTGGTTGGTTGCCTTTTTATTTTCTTGGCGGTTTCTTTTGCCATGAAGAAGGTTTTTAGTTTGATATAGTCCCATTCATTTATTCTTGCCTTTTACTTCCTTTGTGTTTAGGGTCAAATTCATAAAATGTCCTCTAAGGCCAATATCCATAAGTTTAATACCTATGTTTTTGTCTATGTAGTTTGTTGTTTAGATCCTGTATTTAGGTCTCTGATCCATTTTGAATTAATTTTTGTACTTGGGGACAAACTGTAATCTAATTTTATTTTTTTGCATGTGGCTTTCCAATTTTCCTAGCACCATTTACTGAAGGGGCTTTTTTTTCTCCAGTGTATGTTTTGGGCTCCTTTGTCAAAAACTATTGGTCCACACACATGTGGTTTTATTTCTGGGCTCTCAGTTTTGTTGCATTGGTCCGAGTGTCTATTTTTCTGCCTATACCATGCTAGCTGTTTTGATTATTGTTGTTCTGTAGTATAAATTGAAGTCAAGTAGTGTGATCTCTTCAGCTTTGTTCTTTCTTCTCAGAATTGCTTTGTCCCTTACTAGTTTTGGTATCTTGAAATCTATTTTGTCAGATATAAGTATGGCTACACCTGCTTTTCTGTAGATGCTATTTACTTGATGAATCTTTTTCCACTTTTTTACTTTGACTCTATTTTTGTCTTTGCAGCTTAGCTATATCTATCTCCCAGAGACAGCATGCAGTTGGGTTCTGTTTTTGATCCAATTTGCTATTCTGTGCCTTTTTATTGGTGAATTCAGTCTATTTACACTTAAGGTAATTATTAATGCATTTGGATTTCCTGTAGTCATTTTATCTTTTGTTTTCTCTGTGCCTCCATTTGTTCTTTTCCTTTGTGTTTCTGTCTGCTGCTTTTGTTTCATGGTATTTCATAATTTTTCCTCTGTTTCTTTTGTGTCCCAGTTTTCCTGTGTGTGAGTGGGGGGGGGGGTTTACCATTAGGTTTATGACAAAGAAAGTTCATGTATACAGTAGCCCTTTTTCTTTCGAATGCATCTAATCTCCATTGTCCTTTTCAAATTCAGATCTTGACCCTTTTATGTTTTGGTTGTCACATTATTCCTATTTAAGCTGTAATTGTGTCGGTGATATTACTCATAGTTTTGTGACCTATTGTTCTTTGTTTCAGGTAGAATAACCCCTTTGAGTGTTTCCTGCAACGAAGGTCTTCTGGTGATAAATTCCCTCAGCTTCTGTATGTCTAGAAAAGTCTTTATCTCTCCTTCATAACTAAAGAATAACTTTGCTGGATATATTATTCTTGGATGATAATTTCTCTTTCAGTAGTTCGAATATTTGGTTCCACTCTCTTCTGGCTTGTAGAGCTTCTGTTGAGAAGTCTAATGATGACTTAATGGACTTTCCTTCATAGGTTATTATAGGTTACTTTTTCCTTTTCTGAGCCTGCCTTGAGAATTCTTTCTTTGTCATTAATTTTGGACAATTTTAATACAATGTGCCTTTGGGAAGGCCTTTTTGGACTGACGTAACTAGGTCTTCTGTTTGCTTCTTGCATTTGAGGATCTAGCTCTTAAGTTTGCGAAGTTCTCATCAACTATTTGTTTCAGTGGGCTCTCCATTTCCTTCTTCCTTTCTTCTTCTGGTATGCCTATTATCCTTATACTGCTCTCTCCATTGGAGTCAGATAGTTCTCATAAGACTCTCATTTTTTCTTGCTTAAGTCTCTCTCTTTTTCTCTCTGTGTCACTTCTAGATTTCTGTCTTTAATATAACTAATTTTTCCTCCATATAGTCAGTTCTATTTTCTGCTTGCTTGTCCATTCTTAATTTCTTTTATTGACTTCTTCATCTACGGAATTTCTATTTCTTTTTTTAAGTTTCAACCTCTTCAGTAAAAAGCTCACTTTGATCATCGATTTTGTTTCTGAGTTTATTAAACTGCCTATCTGTGTTTTCTTGTATCTTGTTGAGTTTTTTTCAGAATTGCAATCCTGAATTCTCTGTCATTTATTTTTAATTTTTATTTATTTTATTTTTTCTATTTTTATTGTATTTTTTCTATTACCATTTATCCCCCTTATACTCCCCTCCCCCCTGCAATCACCACACTGTTGTACATGTGCATGAGTCCTTTTTCCTTTTTGCTCAATCCCTCTACTCCCTAATCACCTCCCCCACCCAGAGCTCTCATCCTGCTATCGGTCTGTCCCCATTTTCCCTGTTAGATCAGTTTGTTCATTAGATTCCACATATGAGTTAAATTGTATAGTATTTGTCTTTCTCTGACTGGCTTATTTCACTTAGCATAATGTTCTCCAGGCCCATCCACACTGTCGCAAATTGTAAAATTTTCTTATTTCTTCTGGCCATGTAGTATTCCATTGTGTAAATGTCTCATAGTTGTTTTATCCACTCATCTACTGGTGGACACTTGGGCTGCTTCCATATTTTGGTGATTGTAAATAATGCTGCAATGAACATAGGGGTGCTTATGTATTTTCAAGTTAGTGTTTTGGGTTTCTTCAGATATATTCCTAGAAATGGGATTGCTGGGTCAAAAGGTGCATCCATTTTTAATTTTTTGAGGTATCTCCATGATGCTTTCCACAGTAACTACACCAATCTGCACTCCCACCCACAGTGCAAAAGGGTTCCCATTTCTCCACATCCTCACTAGCGCTTCTTTGTTAATTTATTGATGATAGCCATTCTGACTGGTGTGAGGTGATATCTCACGGTGGCTTTAATTTGCATTTCTCTGATGATTAGTGACTTCGAGCATCTTTTCATATGCCTTTTGGTCATCTGTATGTCCTCTTTGGAAAAGTGTCTGTTCAGGTCCTCTGCCCATTTTTTAATTGGGTTGTTGGTTTTGGTGTTGAGTTTGTAAGTTCTTTATACATTTTGGATATTAACACTTTATCAGATGTATCAACCCATTTCATGGGTTGTCTTTTTATTTTGTTGATGATTTCCTTTGCCATGCAAAAACTTTTTCGTTTGATGAAGTCCCATTTTTTAATTTTTTCTGTTGTTTCCCTTGCCTGAGGATATATCAGATAAAATATTGCTATGAGCAGTGTTTGAGATTTTACTGCCTATGTTTTCTTCTAGGATTTTCATAGTTTCAGGTTTAACATTTAAGTCTTTAATTCATTTTGAATTTGTTCTTGTGTGTGGTGTTATGAAGGGGGTCTAGTTTCATTTTTCTGCACATATCTGTCCAATTTTCCCAACACTATTTATTGAATAAACTATCTTTAGCCCATTGTATGTGCTTGCTTTCTCTGTTGAATAGTAATTGACTGTAAAGCATGGATTTATTTCTGGGCTCTCTATTCTGTTCCATTGATCTATGTATCTGTTTTTATGCCAGTACCATGCTGTTTTGATTACTATGGACTTATAGTATAGTTTGATATTAGGTAGTGTGATTTCCCCTACTTTGTTCTTTTTCAGGATTACTGTTGCTCTGAGGGGCCTTTTGTGGTTCCATAAAAATTTTTGAAATATTTAGTCTAGTTCTGTGCGATATGCCATTGGAATCTAGACAGCAATTGCATTGAATCTATAGGTTGCTTTGGGTAGCATGGACATTTTAATGATGTTAATTCTTCCTATGCATAAATATGGTGTGTGTTTCCACTTATTTGTATCTTCCTCAATTTCTTTCTTCAGGGTCTTATAATTTCCTGAGTACCAGTCTTTTACATCCTTGGTTAGATTTATTCCTGGATACTTTATTATATTTGAAGCAATTATGAATTGGACCATTTTCTTAGTTTCCCTTTGCCATAGTCCATTATTGGCATATAAAAATGCAACTGATTTCTGGATATTAATTTTGTATCCTGCTACTTTGTTGAATTCATTTATCAGTTTTAGTAGTTTCTTGGTGGAATCTTTAAGGTTCTCTATGTACAGTACCACGCTATCTGCAAATAAAGACAGTTTTACTTCTTCCTTTCCAAATTGGATGTCTCTTATTTCTCCTTCTTGCCTGGTTGTTATGGCTAGGACTTTCAGTACTATGTTGAATAAGAGAGGCGAAAACAGATATCTGTCTTCTTCCCCATCTTAAGGGGAAGGTTTGTAGTTTTTACCTGTTGAGTATGAGGCTGGCAGTGGGTTCTCATATATGGCCTTTATTATGTTTACATATGTTCCATCTATTCCCACTTTGCTGAGAGTTTTTATCATAAATGGTGCTAGATTTTATCAAATGCTTTTTCTGCATCTATTAATATAATCATGTGGTTTTTATCCTTCATTTTGTTTATGTGGTGAATCACATTTATTGATTTGTGAATGTTGTACCAACCCTGCACTCCTGGAAAAAAATCCCAATTGATCATGGTGCATGATCTTTTTGATATATTGCTGTATTTGGCTTGCTAATATTTTGTGGAGGGTGTAAGTATTTGTTTCTTTGTCTTTTACTATGGTCTTGGTTTTAAAGTCTATTTTGTTGGATATAAGTATTGTTACCCCAGTTTTCTTTCCTTTTTTTGTGCATGAAATACTTTTTTCCACCCCTTTACTTTTAATCTGTGTGTATCCTTTGGCCTGAGGTGGGTCTCTTGTAAACAGCATATATATGGGTCTTGTTGTCTTATCCATTCAGTTACCCTATGTCTTTTGATTGGGGCATTTAAGTCATTTACATTTAAGGGGGTTATCAATAGATACGTATTTATTGCCGTTTTATTTTTTAACTATCTTCATCCGATTTTTCTTTTTCTTTTTCTTCTCTTTCTTCTTTTTCATTTTCTTCTTAAAGCAGGCCCTTTAACATTTGTTGCAGTACTGGTTTGGCATTAACAAACTCCTTCAGCTATTTCTTATCTGGGAAGCTCCTTATTTCTCCTTCAATTTTAAATGACAGCCTTGCTCAGTAATGTAGCCTTGGTTGTAGGTCCTTGCCTTTCATCACCTTGAATATTTCATGCCAATCCCTTCTGGCCTGAAATGTTTCTGTTGAGAAATCAGAGGACAAGCTTATTGGAATTTCTTTGTAGTTAACTAACTGCTTTTCTCTTGGCACTTTTAAGATTCTCTCCTTGTCTTTAAGTGTTACCATTTTCATTTTGATGTATTTCAATTTAGGTCTCTTTGGGTCCAACTTGTTTGAGATTCTCTGAGCTTCCTGGACTTGTGTATCTTTTTCCTTCACCAGACTAGGGAAGTTTTCAGACATTATTTCTTCAAATAGGTTCTTGATCCTTTGCTCGCTCTCTTTTCCTACTGGTATTTCTATAATGCAGCTGTTGTTATGCTTCACATTTTCCAAAATGTTTCTTAAGCAATCCTCATTTTTAAAAAAATTCTTGTTTCTTTTTGCTGCTCTGCCTGGGTGTTTTTTCCTACCTTGTCTTCCAAATCACTGATTTGATCCTGTGCTTCACCTAACCTACTGTTTATTTCTTCCAGTGCACTATTGATTTCAGATATTTCATTCTTTATTTCTGACTGGTCCTTTTTCATGGTTTCTATGTCTTTTTTCATGCTGTTGAGTATCCTTATAATTATTACTCTAAACTCTATACCTGATAAATTGCTTGCCTCTATATCATTTAGTTCTTCTTCTGGAGGATTCTCTTGTTCTTTCATTTGAGGCCTATTTCTTTGTCTTCCCGTTTTGGCTGCCTCTTTGTATTTGTTTCTGTGATCTGCAAAGACTCTGTTTCAATCCTATGTCGGACACTACCTGTGACTGACCCTGGGCAACCTGTTTAGAGCTATCAGCAATCCATAGCCTGTGGCTCCCTCTGCTGAGCAGGGTGTGTTCAAAATGAACTAGGGTGTGCACCAAGTTTGGTTTTTACCAGCACCAGGCCTGGGAAAGGGTCAGCTAAAGTCTCAGAGCTCCCAGAAATCCATGCCTGCAGACTTTCTGTTAATAACCCTAAATAAAACAAAGCTCTATTGTCCATGTCCATGAGTCCTTTATTCTTTTTCTCCATCCCTCCAGAGGGGGCAAAAGGGGGATAAATGATAATGGAAAAATGCAATAAAAAATAAAACAAACAAACAAAATAGTCAACTTGTTGCAATGACATGAATGGATCTCGAGGGTATTGTGCTAATGAAATAAGTCAAATAGAGAAAGACAAAACCATATGATTTCACCTATATGTGGAATCTCAAAAACAAAAATGAACTAACAAAACAGAAATAAACTCACAGATACAGAGAACAAAGTGATGGTTGCTAGAAGGTGTAGAGTTGGGGGGATGGGTAAAAACAGTGAAGGAATTAAGTACAAATTGGTAATTTTAAAAATAGTCATGGGCTTGTAAAATGCAGCAAAGGGAATACTGTCAGTAATATTGTAGTAACTGTTTATGGTGCCAGGTGGGTACTAGACTTATCAGGGGGATCATTTTATAAGTTATATAAACATCTAACCACTGTGCTGTACACCTGAAACTAATACAATGTTAAATGTCAACTGTAATTGAAAAATAAAAATTAAAAGTAAAAAAGCCATCTTGTTAATGATCATCTTTATGAACATTTTATTTTATAACAGCAAAAAAAAACTGTTTTCTTTTTTTGAATTAACATTGAAAATTTTTGTTTTACCACTTCCTCCCAAGTTCAGTTCAAGAACTGTAGCTTTTAGCACAAAATTATCTTCCATCTATGATTAATGTTTACTCTTTAGCACAAAAAGAACAATGCATAATCATAGGACATTAGGGCAGAAAGGGACTTAAGACATCACCTATGTGTGTTTCACACTTTTGATTGGGCTAATCAACAGGACAGCTTTATCACAAGAAATACAAACATTTTGAGACAAAAGTGAAACTGCTTTGTCAGTACTATTGGTGGATCTCCTACAGTTGTAGACATCTCCTCTTCCACTCTCTTATCTCTACCTTCGGCCACGAAGTAATCTCCAACATTCACACCTCTACAGATACACAGAGCAAGGCCACCACAGGACACAAGTTGAAAAGTACTAATCTAGCCTACCTCCCTCAATTTGCTGAAATTCTTTTTCACAACGGAGTAGAACCAGGGTTGGCTCATTTTGCCTCTGTGTATGTGTGTGTGTGTGAATTTTTTCAACCCACATCATGCAACGAAGGTTTTACTCTATATGGGGAATCTCAAAAACTTCACCAGATGTTGAAGTTTTTAAGAGGACAGGTTGTGACAATGGTTTCTTGGTTTGCCTCTAGGGCACACCCAGCCCACTGCCCACCTGTTGCTGCTCAGTGAATATTCACTAGTTGGATATTTATCAAAGGATGCATCAATGTTTTTATATACCAAGGCATCAATAAACAATTCATAATATAAGTGGGAAGTGATGCAGTCATATTGGAAATCAGTTTGCCGTTTGAGTTGAATTCATAGAGCTGAAAAACCACAAAATTCCCGTGGCCCAGAAACTCTAACCTTATTAATATATTCCCCAGAGAAACACATGCACAAGTACAAGAGAGCTCCCATTCCCGAATGTTTTTAGCAGCATTAACATCATTGCTCACTGTAGAAAAAAACCTATTGTGAATTGTGATTCTACCTTGAAGAGCTGATGACTATGATGTAATACATTTCACAGAAGTAAAAGTGATCAAACTATAGTAACAGACAAAATACAAATGAATCTTGGCAGTGTGATAGTATGAAAAATTAATTTCCCCCTAATTACACATAGCATGCTATTCTTTTCATAAAGTTAAACAAAGTAAGTGTGTGCATATATATGTGTGTAGATGCATGTGAGTAATACACATAGAGGCAATAGGCATATATTTCACATACAGAAAGGAAGACAGGCTAATGATAAACACATGATTCAGGATAATACTTGGCCTGAGTTGAGGGAAGCAAAGGATGCCAGTCACTATTTCCAAGTTCTTAGTTTTTGCTTTAGGTTCTGGATTCACAAGTGCTTATTATTTTTAGACAATAGCGCATATAAATATGGACCAACAATGAGCATGTGATTTAAACCTAAGGCTGTGACTAATTAAATTCTCAGTCTTAGGTCTAAACAAAAAGAATGATGTTGGAGAACCCCAATAATTTCTAGGACAAATATGGCAAACCTTGTTTTCCTATCCCTCCGTAAGATCACCACGCACACACTTAGTTACTCTCACTTAGTCGCTCTTGGTTTAAACACTGGAGGGAATATTAGCAATTATTTTATAATATTAGTAGCTTTTGGAAAGGTACATAAGTAATGATTCTGTTACCTATGGAGTAAAAATGATAAGTGATATCCAGTTTAAAAATATGGACTTTCATGCCCAAGGAAGAGAAAAAGATATGTGATCCATTCAGGTAGGGTGTTTGCATGCTACACTCATATGCCCCTCACCTAAAAGGATAAAATGGAGCCAGAATGGCTTGGATGGGGCAGCCTTAAAATGCAGTCCAACTCTCACTGCACATCTAACAACACTGGCATGGTGCGCTCTCACCCCGTTCACTCTGACTAGTTTTTCTCCTCTGACCAGGTGGGTGATTTGAGCACATCCCCCAACCAGTTTTTATACCTCAGTCTCCTCATTTATTGCTGTGAGCATTAGAAAGTAAAGGAAAGTATTAGTACAGTGTGTAATGCTTAAAGTTTTTCTAAGAAATGTTGACTGAATTTTAATCTCAAAATGGACAAAAAGGAAAAGATTGTTGAGATGCACATTCAGATATATTTCAGGTAAGCTACAGTGTGATGATACAGATGTGTACTTTAAAAGTAAATAGTTAAGCCTCACTCCTCCCATTTCCCTAAATCTATTCATCTAGAAACACAGAGAAAGAAAAATGTATATACATTGTATACTGTTTGTGTAGTTTAGGGACTCTCTATTAAATAATCAGTGTTCATTTATAGGCTATTTTGAGTTTCACAGTTATTATTTTGTTCTATTTGGCATTGTTATAATGAAGGTAATGAATTTCATCTTCATTTTTGTGCTAGAGTTCCATTAAAACATTTGCTAAAATTAGGGAATTAATAAACCATGAAAACTTAATTGCATTAATTATCCTTTCTCACCCTCAAATGTTTTATAATGAAACTAAATAATGAATGCAATAATAAAGCAAAGAACAAGTTGGATTTGCACATTTATAAACATGCTTAGGAAAGTAACTGTGTTGTTTGGTTGAAACGGTAGTTTGGTTATCGTGTGGTGTTGAAAGGGAGAGCCCTATTTCCTTCGGGCAGGGAGGGACAAAGAGGGGTAACTTTGAAATGATATCCTGCATGCCTCTTTCACTCTTATATGAGAGAAGATGAGAAAACAAAGCTTTCAAAAGAGTATTCAAGTTTACAGAGAAGTTAATTGTGAAACTTAAAGCAGTTTTTCCATCATCCCTTCCCCCATGTGGTACATAAATATGTTTAATTTAATAAATGCAAATGTAGACAGATTGAGAGAATCCTTTCCATGCTTTAGCTAATGAAATATCCTGAACTTGCTTCATGATGACAACACTATCTTTAAAAAGAGTGGAAAAGGCTGATGCCCTTGACCAGTCATTGCTCCTAGGTTCCCAGGAGGCCCACTACTCCCTAGATTGGAAGCCATCTGCTACAATCCCCAGACACTACCACTCAGGGTAAGCAGAATGCTGTCCTTGACCATCTCCCTCACTCCCCATCTCCCACCGCCACCACCTCCTCAATGCAACATAACTGAGACTGCAGATCCCTGGCAACTGTGGAGTAAGTAGCACAGTGCATGTTTGGATCAGTGTTCCCCCAAACATATATCTTATTGAGTGAAGAATCTAGAGTCTTGGAATTTAAGTGGAAACTACATATTGGCCTCTCAGCCCAATTTGTTTATTGAAAATTTTGATCTTACGTTGTTTGGGGATGAGAGAAAAGAAATACACGTGACCTATGAAAAAATATTGTCAAATAAGGTATAAATTCAGAAGATAAATGATACATCCTATAATTCAGAACAGGAATCAAAAGAAAACTTCCAAGAACAGCTTGACATCTTCAATAAAGTTCAAGAAACATGGCCTCTATGAAATAAAAGGAGGCCGTAATAAATAACTATTTGAGGAAAAGCCAAAAGAATGACATAAAAGAGGATTGCTAAAAAAAATTTCTATAGCCAAGTTAAAACTCATGTTTGAGACTGTAGCAAGAAATGTCAGTTCCAAGGAGATGTTCATCATTGAAGTATGTGAAAACTCAAGAGTCTTCTCAGAACTCAGAAGAATGGGACAACATTAAAATAATGCAAGTCATGACTGATGTAGAGGATTGAAAATAAAAACAAAACATTCAAACTATGTAGTTTTCTCTTTTTTTTAATGATTGTTCAGTTACAGTTGTCCCACCTTTTTCCTCATTGCTCTTCCCTACTCCGCCCCCCTCACTCCCACAGTTGACTCCCCCTCAATTGTCCGTGCCCATGGGTACCCTATTCCTGTTCCTTTGCTTGCCCCTTCCTCTTCTTTTGCTCATTATCCCCCCCACCCTCCGGTCACTGTCAGTTTGTTCTTTATTTCCAGGTCTCTGGTTCTATTTTGCTTGCTTGTTTGTTTTGTTGATTAGGTTCCACTTATACGCGAGATCATATGGTGTTTGTCTTTCACCATCTGGCTTATTTCCCTTAGCATAATGCTCTCCTGTTCTATCCTGCTGCCTCTAAGGGTAAGAGCTCCTTCTTTCTTTATACTGCATAGTATTCTATTGTGTAAATGTGCCACAGTTTTTTGATCCACTCATTTACTGATGAGCCCTTAGGCTATTCCCAGAACTTGGCTATTGTAAATTGTGCTGCTGTGAACATTGGGGTGCATAGGTTCTTTTGAATTGGTGTTTCCAGATTCTTAGGGTATAACCCCAGTAGTGGAATTGCTGGGTCAAATGCATTTCCATTTTTAGTTTTTGAGGAAATTCCATTCTATTTTCCACAGTGGTTGCACCAGTCTGCATTCCCACCAACAGAGCACTGCAGTTCCCATTTCTCCACATCCTCGCCAGCACTTGTTGTTTATTGATTTGTTTATGATGGCCATTCTGACTGGTGTGAAGTGGTAGCTCATTGTGCTTTTAATTTGCATCTCTCTGATGGCTAGTGATGCTGAGCATATTTTCATATGTCTATGGGCCCTCTGTATGTCCTCCTTAGTGACGTGTCTGTTCAGGTCCTTTGCCCATTTTTTAATTGGATTGCTTGTCTTCCTCGTGTGGAGTCGTGTGAGTTCTTTATGTATTTTGGAGATCGAGGCCTTGTCAGAGGTATCATTGGCAAATATCTTTTCCCATATGCTTTCCATTTCGTTGATGTTTTCTTTAGCCATGCGGAAGATTTTTAATTCGATGAGATCCCATTTGTTTATTCTTTCCTTTATATCTCTTGCCCTAGGGGATGTATCAGTGAAAATATTGCTGCGTGGGATATCTGAAATTTCCCTGCCTGTGTAGTTTTCTTAAATGTAAAACTGAAAGAGCCAGAACAAAAGCAATCAGAAATAAAGCACAATCAATATTTTCAGAGCAAATTGAAAAGACTTGTGTTCTGAGGCCAACTGATTAAAGTAAACCCACTGGTAATTTTTGAACTATAGAAAAAAGGAATTTCTAATATGTTTTAAAACTGTAAGAATGAAGAAAAATTCTGCATATATTAGTTCAGATTTTTAAAAAATGCAGTTTCCCACAAAGGACTCAAACCAAGTCAGCTCCAGACATTTTCACTATATTATAAAATACAATGTCAAGGAAGAGGCATGCAAATAATGATGGGAGAAGATTGTGGCACATTTTTTTCAAAATTCTATGAAAACTACTTTTCATGAACTAAGGCACAAAGAAGTATGTTTCAGACATGTGAGAAATCATAATGTATAGTATTTGTATGTTAAGGTGCATTAGGAGTTAACTCCAACTGACCCACAGAAAGAACTGTTATAAGTAGGAAACCCAATTTTAAAAGTCAAGAAACTGAATTATTTTTGTATTGGGTAAGAATACTAGATGGAAAGTAAAAAAAAAAATCTCCGAATATCAGTGATAAATATTTTCTTCACCGAAAGAGCCCCTTGCTTCCATGAGCAGCGCAGCTAGTCAATCACTTGCTGAAATCTTGTGAAGACTCAGAAGCCTCCTGGACAGTGTTCTTGGGCTTCATTATCTATTTATTAAAATTTTCCTTTACAATAAAACTCTGTGACACCACAGGGTAAAAAGCAGGACTTTGTGAGAAAAGATAATAAAATGGACATTTTTTAATGAAGAACTTAGAGAAACTTTTTGTTACAACTGATTTATCGTGGCGCATTGCTACCGTGAAAGCCCTTATGCATCCTCATGTGGATGGAAAGGTGATATGCAAATTTGAAAAGATTTTTGATGGTTACGCATGGCTATTTAGTTCTCTTCTTTAAAATGCAATTTTTATCATTTATAAAGGGAGACTGCATGATTTAAGATGGACCATTAATTTTATATATTTTTATTACACTAATTTAGAATTAAATTTAATGTAATAACTTGTAGAGTAAATAGGATTGATAACATGTCTTGACTCTATTTCCAATTCAGACTAGACCATTATTTCTCTACTCAGTGAAATCTCTCACCTTAATAATTTACTTCTGTGTACCATATTTTATTTCAACTCATAACTTATAAAGTATTGCCAAATTATAGATTCTCATTAGAATATGAAGACACTGGGATTCCCATAGTTTGTGCAATATTATTTATCTTTGGGCTATCATTCCAAGTCTTAAAAGTAAAAAATAAAATAAAATCAGTGGATTAAAATGGTAGTTTTTAACTGAATTTAATCCTTTCAACTCCATTTGTTTAAACTTATTTTTTTTTCCAACTCAGATGCTAATGGTTTTGAATCCAATTATTTTACTCATCTGCCTACCTATAACAGCCTAATGCCAAGTAGAAGGTTCTAATAGAAAAACAAACAATTTCTTGGGATGGCAGAAATTGGAGAAGAGGATAAAACATGATTAAGCCATCCAGTGACAGACAGGGCTCTGGAGGGTTCACCTTTCCTAATTATACAAAATTCAGCCAACCAACTCAGCCTACATTTTCTCTTAATTGGCTGTCACAGTTTTAAACCGTAACTGGCAAACTTCATTTACACTTAGGTTACAGAAACATTGAAGTAGAAGGCTAATAAATGTGACCACGATGGTCATTATCACCATAACTGATCACAGTGCCATCTACCATCACGTAAAGAAACTAAACGTCAAAGAATAGAACAGTTTCCCCAGGCAACTTTAAAATAAGGCCACCCCTTCTCCTTCGGCCTGTCATTGTCCATCATCTCTCAGCAATGAAAACTCCTATTTTAGCTCTAAACTTACCTTTCATAATTCTTTAGAAATAAATACATTTCAAGAACAAAACTAATCACAACCCATCTCAAAAGAACTGTAATCTCTTATTTTTAAGTCAAACTCTCTAACATTTTCCAATTTTAAGTCTATTTGTTATAACATTTGGCATATCTATCCAAAACACCCAACGTTCAATCCAGGCAAAAAGAGGGAAGATTTCATGAGGTGTGCTCCTGTTTTCAGGATGTATCCAGTGCAAGTTCAAATCCCTTCCCGGGCTCAGTCCTCTTTCACCCTTTACCCTGACTCTAGTTTCCATCTCTACAATGGGGACTTATTTCGCTGTCCCATCATCCCAAGACTGCCACATATTCTCAAAGGGCCAGTTGCTTCTATGTTTCTTAGCAGTACCCACAATAGTAATTAGTCTTTTTCTAATAATTAAATCTGAACAAGTTTATTTTTGCTTTGCCTAAAAAATATATACATATGTAATTGTTGTTCCCCCATCTTCACCTTCTAAATCAAATAACAACAAATAGAATTTTAAAGGAAAAAGTCTTTTATGAATTTATAATATTTGAACTTCAGGAACTTACATATGAAACACAGGGCATACAAGGCAATTAACATAAAGATAAAAAGAAGGGCTTTTTTAGGAAAAGGAGGAGGTAACTATGTCAATTGCTTTATTTGAACACTCAGATAACCTGAGAGTTTCTAAACAAACAAATAAGCAAAAAAAGCAAAAAAGACAATGTGTGAAGTGATTGTAGAAACCTGGTTAGATGAAAAAAGAAAACAAGCTAGTAGTTCATGTTTTCCAAGACTCAAAATTCTAAAAAATAAAATCATTATCGTATGAATCCTTCTGAAACTGAACCTTGAGTAATGTAATGAGAAATATCATCATCTGAAATTCTAAAGAAGGGTAAGTAAATTTACTTCATTTCTAAGGTAATCACATAGTTTTGAAGTTTTATTTTCTTATTAGTGTAATTATTTAAATAATTAAGGAAATAAAAGTAATTTCTTTGAACCATTTTTTACACTTACATTCACAACAATCTATTCTAATTTTTTAAATATTAGGGGCACTAAGTAATATTCCATTAAACTGATAATTTATTGCTGTTGTTATCTTTTATTTTTTAAAGTAAAAAATAATAATGCTTAAAACAGAAAGGTAAATGACAGATTTTATGTGTAAAAAAAAGAAGGTCATAATACACAGTTTAAATCATATTAATCCAAAACCCCTTTTTCCTAGTAAATAAATGACAATGTTTTCCACTTTCTGAACTGCTAAGAAAAGAAGGACCAAGATGAAAAATCATGAATATATACGTTTCAAGAGAGGAACTGTGTCAGAAAGCTCCATTTACATACAAGAAAACGAGCAACATAAAAACATTTACTGAACTTTAAATTTCAGGCGCTATACTGCCATTTGGTCTTTTTTCTGATTAAATAAAAAAATCCAACTATTGCCAATTATTTACAGTTACTGCATGCCGCCCCCACCCAGAAGTGGAACACAACACCATGGCTTTATTTAAAAGATTTAGATAGACACTTAAAGCTTATATATTTTAAGTTGACTGCTTTTTAAATTTGTTTGGTTGGGAACATTTTTTTAAATCTGGAATGCAGTCACCAAACTTAGTTTTACTTTATTATTTTGATAAATTTCATACTCAAGATTTTCTTTTTGCTCCATATGCTAATAAACTTTATATGAATATATTTTGAACACTTTACCTAACAGAGCCTCAAAAGTAATTCATATGCTCTTTATTTTATTTTGAGACTTATATTAAGAAGGGGCTCTATGCATACTAATTTTTCAATGAAATGAAAGTTGCTTTCAAAGAAATTAAAAGAACATCTCAAAACTGAAATTCTGTTGTTCCAACATAGTGTATGCCTGAGCTTCAAACCTTTTATTTAGGTTAAAATGTATTTTCTTGTTATTTATTCTTCCCTAGGTTATAAGCATATATCAATGGGAACTTTACTAATGTTTGAGACTTTATCATCATAATCGTCATCATTAGTGTCTGGCACATGTAGTCACTCAAATTTATTTACTGAATGAATGAATGAATGAATCACCAAATACCCATCTACTATGTTCCAGGACTCTGCTTCTTATATATTCTTTACGTGTACCTCACATATACATCTTTCAAGTTTACTTTTCACCGCAACATTACAAGTTAGAAATTATAATCCAATTTATATAGCTAGGAAAGAGGGAAGTAGGATTCATACATTTTTTTTCTGTTTCTAAATTTGACTATTTTTCTACCAATCCTGTTGCTAAAAGTATTAAGGAATTTATGGTAATTCTTCAAATAAATTAAAATTTATGCAAGATCAAGGTACAAAGATCAGTGCTCTGGAGGACACAAGGATGAATGGACATGGGCTCTCTGCTCAAGGAGTTTATAATCTATTAAGAAGACAGCTGTGCGGACAATGGATGACATCATTATGGTGGAAGCCAGAGTGGGGTAAGTGCAGGAATACTATAGCACAGGGTAATCTTGAGACCTGAATAAAGGAGAAAGTCACTTCTGAAAAGAAGAGGGTCAATGGGTGGTTTATGAATTAAGAGGAACTGGAACTAGGCCTTGAAGAATAAGTGCTCTTTGACAGGTAACAATATTTCTAAAAGAGAATAGAATGAACAAAACTAGGAGGAAGGAAGACACTATATGTCATTCATTCATTCATTCATTTATTGCCTAGTATATGGGTCGGGCACATAGCAAACTGGACAAAGTCCCTGCCTGTAAGAGCCTGCATTCTGGAGGTGAACAGAGTAAAATTTCCAAACAAATAAATGAACAAAATTTTTCGGAGAGTAATAAGCTGTTTGAGTAAATTAAAGCAGTGTTTTGGACTGAAGGGTCAGGGGGGTGAATAGGTTAAAGTAAAAAAAAAAATCACTAGTATTTGTTAAAATTAGATATTCCCCTGTGATTTGACCTAGCAATCTTCCTTCCCATGAGAATCCCTGTTCAAAAATGCTTATTATTAAAAATAGCAACAACAAAACAAGTATAACCTAAAAGTGCCAGTATGAAACATTATGCAGCTATTTAAAAGAATGAATTAGATGCCCTGGTTGGCGTGGCTCAGTGGATTGAGTACCGACCTGCGAGTCAAAGGGTCGCCAATTTGATTCCCAGTCAGGGCACATGCCTGGGTTGCAGGCTGGTTCTCCAGTTGGGGGCATGCAAGAGGCAACCACACATCAATGTTTCTCTCCTTCTCTTTCTCTCTCCCTACCCCTCTCTCCAAAAATAAATTAATAAAATCATTCTTTAAAAACAAGAGTGAGTTACAGCTCTCTTTTTAATGACCTCAAGGGATAGCCATAATACACTGTTATTATAATAAAGGGCAAGTTGCAAAATATGATCATATTGAGAGACAAAATGATTTATTTATATTAAGTGTTGTGAAGGTAAGGAAACAAGCACTCTTAAATGTTGTTGATAGAGTATGAATTGGTTAACTTTGCTACAGAGGACTTGACAGTATCTATCAATGTTAAGAATGTACTGAAATGCTAATTAAAACCAAAATGAAGTATCACCTCGAACCTGTCCGAATGGCTATAACCAATAAATCAACAAAGAACAAGTGCTGGCTGATGAGGATGTGGAGAAAAAGGAACCTATGTGTGCACTGTTGGTGGGATTGCAAATTGGTGTGGCCACTATGGAAGCCAGCACAGAGGTTCCTCAAAAATTTAAAAATAGAACTACCATATGACCTAGTAATCACACTTCTATACAAAGAAATCCAAAGTATTAATTTAACAGTGTGGTGATTGCTAGGGGGAGAAGGTTTGAAGGGGGCTAAATGGTAATAGAAAAAATATATAATAAAGATTAAATTTTAAAACACACTAATTTGAAAAGATATACATACCCTTATGTTCATTGCTGCATTATTTATAACAGCCAAGGTATGAAAGCATCCTAAGTGCCCATCAGCAGATGATTGGATAAAGAGTAAGTGGTGCATGTATACAATGGAATGTTGCTCAGACATAAAAAGGAATGAAATCTTAGCGTTTGAGGCAGCGGATTGACCTAGAGGATAATGTGCTAAATGGAGTAAGTTAGACAGAAACAGGGAAAGAGAAATACCGAATGATTTCACTTAAATGTGAAATCTAAAAAAACAAAATTAACAAACAAAACAGAAATAAACTCACACACACGGAGAACAAACTTATGGTTGCCAGATGGGAGGGGGTTGGAGGGTTGAGTGAAAAAGGTGGCGGAATTAAGAAGTACAGATTGACATTTACAAAATAATCAAGGGGTGTAAAGTACAGCATGGAGAATATAGTCAATAATATTGTGATGACTATGCACGGTATCATATGGGTACTACACTTTTGGGAGTGATCACTTCATAAGTTATAGAAATGTCTAAACACTGTGATGTACATCTGAAACTAATATAATACTGAATGTCAACTGTAATTTAAAAATAAAAAAATTAAAAAGTAATCAAACATTATTAAAAATCAAATACTCTAAAAGATTCTTTAAGAACATTTCATCTATGGTTTCCCTTATGATAAACATATTTTTAAAAATTAAATACCTTTGTATATAAACCTACTGAAAAAAAAAAACACAAGAATTTTTTTCCTTTCTCCTACAGTGTAATCCCATGGAACTCTTAACCACCACCTGACCCACTATTTCTTCTGGTGAGGTATTTGGGGATTTTAGTCCCAGAATGCTATGTTTTTTAAATGAAGCCTGGTTATATGGACTGTACTACCTGTTTTATTGGTTTACTTGCCCACCACTCTATGTCCTTCTTCAATCATTTTTGCCTTGCGAGAGCATGACTTTAAATACTTACTTTACAGAGGGTCTGTAGATGATTATATTTTGGAGTCTTAGCATATTTGTTAATATCTTGTTTTATACTCACCCTAAAATGTTCAGGTGACTGGTTATAAGCTATTAGGTTCAAAATTAATATCCCTCAGAATTTGAGATTTTGTCCCACTTAGTATCTCCTATTGTCCAATGCAAACCTAATTCTCATTTCTGTCTTTTTTTTCCTTTGTAGACATTTGGGTTTTTTTTCCCCTTTATCCATGGTGCTTTCAAAATTTACCTTTGCATGTTTAGCTTTATTCATACGATAAATACTCACTGAGGACCTGCTAGGGGCCAAGCACTGTTTTACCTGTTAGGGACACAGCAGTGAAGACAGGAGACAGAAGTATGTAGCTCTCATTATTTAATTCACTGGTCACTTGGCCGGCCCTTTGGATAAGTGCTGTGCTTCACTTTGAAATGTTTTATAAATAACTTATCTGATTTACCTTCCATTTCACTCTCTCTATTCTATGTGCTTGGAATGCTTAGAAGGCAAGGGGTATTATTGCACATTCTGGGCCCATCTTCCATATTACATAAATCTTTTCAACATTTATTACAGTGGTCGTTTTTAATGTCTGTGTTTGGTTCTGTATATTGAAGGAACTTTGGACTTAACTTATTCTCTAGCTGTGTCTACTTTGCCATTAAGCTAACTAGTGAGATACTGAAATTTCTACCAAGATATTCAAATTAGTGTACGTATTGTTGTGCATCCATGTTGTTCTGTATGAATCAAATTCATCTGCTTTCTTTTTTCCCCATCTGCTTTCTTCCTGTCATAAAATTATTTTATAATTAAGATTATTCTAAAATGACCAATGATTTATAATTATCAAGATATTTATTTTTCTTCTAATAATGGCTTTTAAAAACTAGATGTTATATCATCTCTTTGATATCAATTATAGTTTCTTTCACTATTTTTGTGTAGTCGAATAACTGAATTTTCAGGTGTAAAGTCATCTCCGTGGTGCGTTTCCTGACTGTGATGGTGACAGGCAGTCCTCAGCAGTCCTTCGTTCTCTGGTTGTCTCTGCCTGCCGGGGTCAGGGGGTGACTCTTTGAGACGCCTGCTCCTTTCTTGGACGGCTCCCTCGGCAGCTTTAGGGAAAGCCAGGGCATGTGTTGTTGGTGAGTGTGTTTGTACCCAGCCTTCTGCTCTGCTGCTCCGTGCTCCTCCTGGAGGTCCCTGGCCACACAAGGGACTACTCTTTGATTTTACAGCCTCCACACAGCCATCACTTTAGCCTGACAGCCAACTGCTACTGTTCACTGCTCAGCACCTCTGGAGGCTTCTTTTTCCCCCTCAGAAAGAAATGACACTGTTACTGGTCCGCATGTTCCAGAAGTCGCAACCACTTCTTGCATTCGTTGACTTGAAGGTTGCGGCTCCCTGAGATTCATCCCCACGCCCACAGCAGTGTTGTCTGCTCTCTTTTGAGCTTGCCTTTCCCGCAGTGCTGTTCTGCGTGGACCAAAGTCATCAGCTTTCCTTTTTCCTCATCTGCTTTCTTTCTGTCATGAGTTATTACTGTTTTATAATTCAAGTTATTTTTAAAAATATCTTTTCAGCCATTTGAAAGACTTGGGGAGGCGCATGCATTTGTTCAGCCAACCATGTTTATTCAATGACTTTCTTTTCTCTCTCCATTGAGCTAATTCAGCAATAAAAATATTTTCGGATAAAGGGTTACTTTTACCTAAGACATGAAAGCCATAAAAATTGAATATAATCCTCATGAAATAATCATACAGAAGGCAAGCAAGCCAAGTCAGGTTTTTTTGTTTTGTTTTGTTTCGTTTTGGTTTTTGTGCTTGATATTGAGCTATTGTCTTTTAGCTTCAGATCTACTCTTCTTTCTTCGCTTTTTGTGATTCCGAGGCTGGGACTCTGCAAAGCAGTTTTTTGCTAGCTACCTCACTTTTAGGCTCTGGCAACAGGCTGCCCTAGAGAGAGAGCAGAGAAGAGGAGATAGAAGAAGGACTGTCTTCTAACTGGGTTACTTCCTGGTCCTGTTTTGATTCCTGTTACTTTCAAAGACCCTGCCAGTGACTGGTTGTTCCAGGAGTACAGTTAACTCCAGTTAGATTTTTAAAAATATTTTAATTAATTTTAGAGAGAGAGAGAAAAGAAAAGGGGAGCGAGAAAGAGAAAAACATCAATTGGGTGCCTCTCATACACACCCTGACCAGGGATTGTTATGGATGTATGGGATGATGCTCCAACCAACTGAGCCACATTGGCTAGGGCTCCAGTTAGATTTTTTTTCCAGCACTGGCAGGACAAACATCATTATGGCCCCTCTTCTCAGAACCCCTTGTAGTCACCTGGTGCCCCTTCCTCCAAGGCCGGGTCCCCAGCCCCTTGCAGCACCTCTGCAGCATTCCCAAAGCACTAACACTGCTCCCCAGAAAACTGAATCCCAATCTGAGTCATCCAAGCTTCTAAATTTTAATAATCCTAACTTTTTCCCTTCATTCTCTTAGCCCTAGGGGTGTTCTATGAAACCTTACTGCTCCCTTTTACATATTTTAAATTCCTGGCTAACAATTCTTTATATTAAATTCTGTTCAAATTGCTGTGGTTTATATCTCTTCAGTGGTGTCTGAATAATATACTTCCCTACCTAGCACGGCTGGCTTCAAGTGCCCAGTGCAACTCTGCCTTACTGTCAAAATGACCATTAATTTTATTACATGTGCAAAGTACTATATACCATCAATATATTTTACTGAAACATTTAGAAATATGGTTAAAGGAAAATGGACATGAGTCCCCTCTTTCTCATCATTTCAAAGCAGCTAGTTCAAGGTGGTTTTGAAAGGAAAAATAGAAGCATTTCCTTGAGATTTTCCTCACAACAAGTTTTTCTAAAACCTCAAAGCACCTGAATTCTCACTACATGTCTTGGAAATCTTTTGATTCCAGTTGACTAATGACAGGTTACTTTTGTACCCAAGTCTGGGAAACCATTAATGTCAAACGACGAATGCTATTAATTGAAGTATAATTGTGGCTAGGTTTTTCATTTCTTCAACTGTTGATCCAAATTATATAGCCTCTTTTAAATATGTAATGTAAGAGAACAGAAATGATTAGCTATGTATTAGGTTTATGTTTTATTTTTGTAAAAGAAAATAAGTGGATGCTAACTGGCTGTTAGTGGACAGAAGGTTAGAAAGCAGAACAGACCTCAATGTGGGTTAGGAGCCCAGGCTTTCACCCTTCTGCCCTAAGTAACTAAATATCCGAGTCCAAATACATACTCACAGTGGCAGCTCACTCTCCGCAGGCAGCCACATCACCAGTTTTAGTTATCAATAACTCCAAATCAAAAACAGTAAAACATATATAAGACCTAGGGTTTCTCACAGTTGGCTTTCCAGCAAGTACCAAATAGATATGTTGAGACCAGGACCACCTGCTTCAGGAAAAGTCTGGCTTTTAACATTAATGGTCCACTCAGACTCGGCAGCCATGAAAACATGGACAAAAACCCATGTCTTTCTAAGGCAATCCCAGAATTAACAAAAAGTGCCTTGTCTATTAGTGCCAGTACCATGAATGTACCCAACTTCTGACTGGAAATCTGGGTGTGGAGCAGAGGTGTAAGAGAATGACAGTTATTATGTAAAGATGATGATCTTACTATGAGACTGGAACTGCTGGGCCACCTTTGAGGATCCCCTAAATTAATACTATGGTAGCAATGCAACTTCAACACAAAAATTGCTTCTAGGCTGAGCAAGTGAAGGTGAAAAGCTTATGTGTCTCTGATCCATATAAAAATAACCGGGTGACCTATCCTGACAGAACACTTCCCTAGAAACTTTATCTTTAAAAGTATGTTTCTCCTTTCCAGCCAAGAACCATCTTCTCTGTTGTCCAAAGAAAACCAAGTAATTTTAAGTTTAAGATTAATTTATTCAAGGGCCTACAAAACTCCTCAGAAAACTGCCTCCCCCAAAATTATTCTTTGAAGCTTGCTAGAAGTTTTTAAAATGTAGACATTGAAACACATTTTTAATCAGCTTCATTTTTCTCACTGTCTTCTGGTAAGAAGAAACCAATGATATGATTCTATGCACTGATATATAATCCCACCAAAACGTTGTCTCTTATCAGAAATTGTCCTTAAAATTTAATTAATAAATAAATTATATTTATTAACTTGAGAAGTATTTTTTGAGCGTCTTTTATATGGTAGCCATTTTTCTAAGCACAAGGTGAGACTTCCCAGGGATGACGAAGACAAATAAAAACTTACTTTCTATTTGGTTTTTTTTCCTTACATTATTGGAATTCCAACTGTTTATCTTTTGTTACTATTGTATGATGGCCAGCCAGCTAGTGAGAGAATAGCAGTTAATAGCTGAAAAAGAGTGAGTTCCTTCACTGTAAATACTTGAAACCATAAGCAGAGAGGAGAGTCCCATCAAAGTAAATTCAGCTAACATAACTTTAACAATTTTTTCAATAAAATCACGTTTTACATTTGAATTAAATGTACATATTTTACTACTTTTTCACTTACTGTTATTGCTTATATCCCACTTCATTCCTTTGATTCACTTTTCCTCTTGCTAGAGTCCATCCTTTTATCGTTCTCTCAGCAAGAATCTGTAAGAAGTAAATTCTGTTAGACTTTGTTTGTCCCAAACTTTAGTTATACTTACTCTTGAATGATAATATTGTCTTGTATAGAGCCTCGGGTTATTTCCCTCAGCATTAAAGACCTTATTCTATTGCCTTATAGTATCAACACTAGCAGGGAAAACTCAGTGCAATTGTTGGTACTTTGTAAGAAATCTGTAAAACAAATATTAATTAGATTTTCTCATTCTGTAATTTTTGCCTGCACAAAGGAATATGGCTAAGGAAGCAAGTGGGGGGCTAAAAACTAGACCAAGGGGCACTCACACAAGTCATAAAATTAAAGGACACCACCTGTCAGAAAGCATTGTTTTATATTTCACACAAAAGTGTCACATAGGGCGGTGGTGTCACTATACTGTATATAGGATTTTTATTTCTCATATTCACCCCTTCGATTGCTATCTGTCTGAGGATCTATGTATTTCTTTAATTCAGAAGATATGCTCTCATTTCTTCAAACCTAGCCTCCTTTCCACAATACATATTATATATATTATATATAACAATATTAGATGTATATATAATATATATAACAATGTGTTTTATATGTGTGATATATTTCACACATATTAGACATATGTTGGAACTTTTCAAAACATTTCATGATCCAGGTCTAAGTTGACTTTATTAAACAGTGTTTTGCTCTAGGTCTTCTAATTTATTATCTTTTTAGTATGTCCTTCTATTAATTAAAAAATAACCACAGTTTTCAATTCCAGAATTTCTGGCTGGTTCTTTCTTGTTTTCCCTGTTCTGAAAAACATCTATTTGTATTTCATGATTCCTTTTTCTTGTTTTATGAATGATACTTTCCTTTTTCACTGTTACAGTGATGTAGCCTCTAGGTACTTTAAATAAATATTTTAAAATATTTTGTCTAGCCCTGGCTGGTGTGGCTCAGTGGATTGAATGCCGACCTGAGAACCAAAGGGTTGCCGGTTCGATTCCCACTCAGGGTATATGCCTGGGTTGCTGGCCAGGTCCCTGGTAGGGGGTACATGGGAGGCAACCACACATTGATATTTCTCTCCCTCTCTTTCTCCTTCCCTTCCCCTCTCTCTAAAATTAAATAAATAATTCTTTTAGAAAATAAAATATTTTGTCTAGCACTTTTATGTCAGGGATGTTGAGGGAGGTGGTCAATGCATCAATTAACAATAATATTTTAATTAGAAGTTTTAAATATACATTTCCAATGTATTATATCCTGAATTGGGAGGTACTGAAAAATATTTCATAGGTTTGGTTTGTAAGATTAACAGTCTTCCAAAGTGACTGAACTATTTTGCACTCCAACCAGCAGTAAATGAGAGTTCCTTGTTTCACGTCCTCTCCAGCTTTTGGTGATGTCAGTGTTCTGGATTTTGACCATTCTAATAGGTTTGTAGTGGTATCTTATTGTTGCTTTAATTTGCATTTCCCTGATGATTTACAATGTGAAGTGTCTTGTCACATGCTTGTCATTTGTATTATCTTCTTTAGAGAGGAGTCTGTTATGGTCTTTGGCCCATTTTTTAATCAGGTTGGTGGTTTGCTTATTGCTGTGTTTTAAGAGTTCTTTGTATATTTTGGGTAATAGTCATTTATCAGATATGTCTTTTGCAAATATTTTCTCCCAGTCTATGGCTTATCTTCTCATTCTCTTGACAGTATAGGGAAGAAACTTTCAGAGCAGAAATTTTAATTTCATTAAATTCCACCTTATCAATTCTTTCTTTATATATTGTGCCTTTGGTGTTATATCTGAAAAGTCATAGCCAAATTCAAGATCATCTAGATTTTCTCCCATGTTATCGTTTGCGAATTATATACTTTTGCATTTTAGATTTAGGTCTGTGATCTATTTTTGAATTAACTTTTGTTAAAGGCATAAGGACTGTGCTTAGGTTCTCTCTCTCTTTTTTTTTTTTTTGGCATGTGAATGTCCAGTTGTTCTAGTACCATTTGTTGAAAAGACTATCTTTTGTTCATTATATTACCTTTGGTCTTCTGTCAAAAATCTGATGACTATATTAATGCAGGGCTATTTGTGGGCTCTCCATTCTGTTCCACTGATCTATTTGTCTATTCTTTCACCAGTATCATACTGTCTTGATTACTACAGCTTTATAGTAAGTTTTGAAGCAGGATAGGTTAGCCCTCAGTCCTTCTTTAATATTGTGTTGGCTGTTCTGGATTGTTTGTCCCTTGATATAAACTTTAAGTTTTTCATCATCAACAAAATAACTAGCTGGAATTTGGGATTGCATTGAATCTGTAGATCAAGATGGGAAAAACTGACCTTTTGACAATATGGAGCCTTTTTATTTATGTAATACAAGGACTATATCTCCATTTATGCTTTCATTTCTTACATTAGAGTTTTGTAGTTTTCTTATATTACGTGTATATATTTTGTTATATATATATATGTATTTTGACGGCTGCTAATATATGTGGTATTATGTTTTCAATTTCAAATTCCACTTGTTCACTGACAGTATATAGGAGAGCAATTTACTTTTATATATTAACCTTGTATCCTAAAACCTCATTGTAATTGCTTATTAGTTTCAGGAGCGTCTTTTGTCAACTATTTTTAATTTTCTACATAGATTATTGTGTCATCTGTGAAAAAATAAATAAAAAATAAAATAATAAAAATAAAAATAAAAAAAATAAAAATAAATAAATAAAAAAGAATAAAGTTTTATTTTATTTTTTTACCATTCTGTATACATTTTATTTCCTTTTCTTTTCTTATTGCATTAGTTGGGATTTCCAGTACAATGTTGAAAACAGTAGTGACAGGAGACATCATTTCCTTGTCCCTGATCTCAGTGGGGAAGCTTTCAGTTTCTCACCATTAAGAATGAGGTATAGTTGTAAGTTACTGTAAATTTTTGCAGATACTGTTTATCAAGTTGATGGAATTTCTATTTCTAGTTCACTGAGAGCTTTAGTATGAATGGGTGTTGGATTTTATCAACTTCTTTTTCTGAATCTGTGGATAACATCCCAGTTATTTCATTTTCTAAAAACCTGAAATGAAGCTCAGGAATTGATCTTTTACATAGAACCTCAGATGATTCTGATTCATATGGTTCTAGGACCACTTTTGGAGACGCTCTGTCTTAGGAAATCCACACATACTGGTTTTAGGGACACCAAGATCCACCAATCTAAGTTTTCCCAAAGTGTTCAAAACTGAATCAAATCAATTGAGCATTCATAATTTTCATTTATTACAGGGCCCAGCGTTAGCTGTCAATTATCTTCTATGACAGTCCAATCCAAATACCAAATAAAGATCAGTTTCTTTTCTCAGATCTGGTTTTCATTTTTTCACTTGTCATTGAACTTTCAAACTATTTCTCTTTTCTTGGTATAGTAATGTTATACTAAAGAGAAAAGTGCAAAGTCATTGGTTAAGAAAAAGTGAGTCTCTAAATCAAGAACATTTGAAACCCATAGCCAGAGGGTAGAATCCAGCTGAAGCAACTTCATTAGATCAAACTTAATGTTCTTGTCAATAAAATAACTGAGTTCTACATTAGAATAAAAAGAACTAATACTGAATTATTATGCACACCTTAAACTAATGTTATATGTCAATTATAACTCAATTTTTTAAAAAAAGAATGAAATGCTACATGCATCCCTGAGTATAGCTTGGATAGCAGGCTACTTAATAAAAATGCTCCTATTCTAGTGGTCGAGCCCTAAAGTTTGTTTATTTCATAGTCTTATCCTAGGTAATTAAAACTGCTGAAAAATGATTAAAAAATTTTTGGCCCAAACACAGAAGTTACAAGACAAATTTACATCTACCTTTTAACATAAATGTACAAAAAGAGCTTCTAAAATGTGAAAGCTTAAAAATGACTACATTACACATCTTTGTATTACATGAAATGTCTATCATTATTTCTTATACAAATCCAGTTCCATAAAGTGTTGAGTTGAAAATAAAAAATGTGAAAGCTAATGGTGACTTTCAGTTGATGATGAGATAATCCATCCTTCTCATCTTATGTCTGACCAGAGGCTCAAAATCCAGGAACTGATTAATGCAGAAATACCTGGTGGCAATTTTGATGTGAAGGAGAACAGCTCAAGGAGAAAATGCAAAGGTAGGTCTGATTTGTAATAATTTTGTGTCTTGGGTTCTAATCTGATTATTGATTTAACGGTAGTGACTACACTGGACTATTTTTCAAAGCCTGGAAACAAGATGATTCCTGTCTTAGAGTTTTAGTACATAATCATGAAGGGAAGGGTTTAATGTACTGAGCATAAGGAATATGTTTAACAATGAAGGAAAGTAACTCTTTTCTTATCTAGTCCACAGGGTGGCTTGGCTGGAGTGGAGGAACTTTTGGTTAAGATGTGATAAAAAGATGAGAGGGAAAACAATCTGTGGCTTCCACTCTTTTTCTCTACTCAGGTGTTATGTAGGTGAAAACCAGGATGACAGGAGTATTTTTAGGTCCGCTGTCTGGTCATGTGGAAGATACACTGGAGTCAAGAAACGGAGGCAAGAAGAGCGTAAAGGAGCCACTACCCCAGTGCTGGTGAGCTATGAGGGTCTGGAAGGGTCAACTAAGGAGGGTGATGATGGGAAAGAAAGAAGGAACTACTTGAGATAAGTCAAAAACAAAAAAAATGACCTGAATTTGGTACTAAAATGACCTTAGAAACTAACCCTGGAAGACAGGGGAAAGTCTTAATTTAAGATCGCTACATGTGAGAGTTCCTGTAATTGGAGCTGATAGCTGAAGTCACAGAAGCAGGTATCTTGATTAAGCAAGTTAGCAAATATATTAAGAATGTTTTGGTTTCAGATTGAATATATGTACTCTTTCAGAGTTATCTACTTTGCCAAAGTAAAAACAAAACAAACAAAAATACAGTCAAAGAAGGAAACACACCTAGCTAGCTAGCATTTATGACAACTACACCAAGTTTTATGAACTTTGGTCTTGAAATCTTTCCTTGAATGGAACTATAAAATAATTATAGTGGGAAACTACTATTTAGTATGACTTAATGCATAACAACCCTGCTTTTGAAAAATAACTTGGTAAGTCTGTTCTTCTTACAACCTCCTTTTTCTAATTATAGTAGAAAAACAGATGTCTTTGAAAAGGAATGACAGGTAATTTTTAAAAGTCTGTAAGTATCATCACTTACGGTTTATGATATATTACTGAGAGAAGGTAGGATATGGATATTTTAAATTAGGTGTAAATTATTGATAAAGATGTATTATTTGTAAAATAGAATCTGTCCTTGAGTTATATTTACTTCTTCACTTAAATCAGATTTAAATAAGTCCCCATTGGTCTATTTTGGGGTGTTTCTTTCCAAAAAATATTCTGAAAGGTCTTCATTCTAGTGACATGTTCTGCTGAATATTCTATGTACACTCGGGCTGAATCTACTGTTTTGCTGTCCTATACCACCTACGGTGACAGAGGCTCATTGCTTTTAACTCACACTTCTATTCTTTTTTTCATAGGTTACTTAATATTGCATAATAACGCAATTAGGACACAATTCGGTGCACTCTAAGCTGCATGGGAATGATCCAAAAAATACAAAATGAAGTTAATGTAACAGAAAAATAGCTGTGCAGCACACAAAGAAATCAGACTAATGGTGAATACTTTACTACCATTAGGATCCACTGTGAAGTCAAACCTAATAGCCCTAGCGTCTTCCTAACTGGGCGATTTTAACCAAACTATTCTCAAAGATATTTTAAAATATTTTTTAAAAAGTCAGAACCTCAAGTTTAAATGATAAGTCCTATTAGCGCTTCATGTTTTAGTCCATTTTAGCCTACACACAACAGGATGAGCTTTGCCAAAACAGAGGAGCAGGCTATTGAATTACAAAAAACAAACAAGTGAACAAACAAACAAAACAAGAACCCTCTCGTGCCTCCGCCTCCGTTTAAGCTTCCTTCGCCTGCTGGTCCTCAGTTGACTGAATAGATGCTGTCTCCTCGCTAGCAGACTATTCCGCGCACTGTTTTCAAAGTGAGCCTTTTCTGCAAAAATGGCTCGAAGTGATCTCTTCTCCTACTGAGTTTTGAAAATTATATTAATAAGGGCAAAGCATGTTATGCTGTGGTAACAAATTGACCCTGAAGTCTCGGAGGACGGACACAACAAAATATATCTTTCTCATTCCACGTGGCTAAAATCGGTGAGCCCAGAGCTGGGCTCCGCAAAGCCACTCAGGCTCTTTTGGAGGCTCCACTAGAATGTGACGCTGCCATTAAAAAAGAAAGAAAAAAGAAAAAAAAGGAAATTCAGGGTAGGCTGCGGCAAGGAAGGTAGAACACGAACGCTCGCCCTCACTTTCAGAGCGACTAACAAGGGTTTCTAGGAGGCTTAGGCAGGGAAAGGGTGACTGTGGGAACAGGGATGGGGCGCGCAGGGGAGGACAACGGGGGGAGACTGGGACAACTATAATATAATAATAATAATGATAAATGATTTAATTTTTAAAAATCTATCTTTACATCCTGAAGTTACCTCTCCCAGGAGGCAGCACCGTAAGCTCAAAAGGTCACACTTGGAGGCAAGAGACCTGATTGATTTTTGACAAGTCGCTTAGTTTTTCTGGGCCTTAACCTGCAAAATGAGGAATTTAGATGAGATTATGGGAAGAGGAACATGAGAACGTGAGAATTTTGTCCTGTCACATAAGGCCAATGGGTTTCGATTGTGAGCTTCACCATGTTATGAGAGTTGACTTACAATAATAAACAAAAGAGCTCTAATACTAAAACAGAATTAGACATTAAATGCAAAGGACCCCCCAAAACTTAAAAGTCTCCTCTCTCCCTCGTCCACTGCTCCTGAGCATCTTCTACCCAAAATAGCCTTGAATAATGGGGCAAAGTGTAATGGCTTTCCTTTCCTGTTAAGTTGGAATTCCTGTGTTAAACAAGGGTGCTTCCAGAGTTTGGACCCACTTAGAATAAAATAGAAAAGGCAAATAATGCCTCTTTCTTATAATTTTTAATAACAAAATATCTAATAAAACCAGGACTCTTTTTTTTCAGGTAGAAACTGCATATCATAATATAGCAAGAATTCACATGACAAGATGATTTTCTAGAACTCAGAATAAAAAGGAAAGTGGGCTCCATTGTACTATTTCTCTTGGTAAGTTTCCCTCTCCCCACGGACATGCCTGCTGACATTATATGGATATTGAAAAAGTATTAGAAAATTATTGGAATTGATAGGAGAGACCTGGAAAATTGTTTTAATTTGGGGATTTATAAAATATATAGTAACACCTCTTTCCTTAAGGTGTAATAGCCTGACCTTATGATAGGGGCAAAGCCCTGTGTCCAATTAAATCAATTATGTCATGCAAATTTTTCCTGCCTTAATTTGAATTATACCAGGACCATAGGGGCCATGACTACTAGAGGGAAATATAATTGATAAGTTATTACAGTTATAACAATAACTGTGTCGGAATTGGGGGTAATATTTTAACTTCAGTCCTAAATCCAGGTAAGAATCAGAGGCCAATAACAGGTTTGGCCTGGAATTTGATGCCATGTAGCAAGAGATTATACAAGCAAACCAAAGATGTGACAGTTTGCCTGCCTAAGGTTCCAAGATTTTTGTCCCCATAGTGCTGCCTGGGGAAGCTCGCAGGCAGCAGTACATCAGTGTCACACAGGAACCAGAGGAGATTCAGTGTTATTTTACCTATAGTTTTTATCAGGCTCAAACTCAACACAAATCTCAATGAAACCACCTGTGTTCATGAAAGAGCTAAGAAACGGCAGCTAGAGATCCCACAGAGAAGACACTATTCATTGAATATACCTTCTACAATTCCATTTCATGTTATTAATACTGAAACATGAGAAATGGCCTCTTTATAAAAGTAAATAATCAAAATAAACCAAAAGTGGGAGAGGAAATAGAAGGAAGCAAAAAAATCATTATATTTCAGAATCTGAAAGAGGTGAAGGGGGAGGAACAGGGCTTTCAGAATTAAGGGACAGAGCTGTGCAGACTCTCTCCCGAGAAAAACAACAATTTAACTGGTGACAATTATAAAAAACAATCATTAAGTAGTCATCTTCTATGGAATTTTCTCTAAATGTTCAACAGCACGTGGAGAAACATTCATTCAAGAAAATCTACTAAATCTCAGTAAGAAGAGCGAGAGCCTGCAGCAGGCGGGCCGCGTCCCAGCCCACCGTGCCCACTCCCCGGCTCCCGGCCGGCTCTGCCCCAAGCATGCACAGCCGCAAAGACAGAAACTCCCTTTCCCTTCAGCTCCCGGGATGAAGCTACAACTTCGCCCCAGGAGACAATTTCTCATCTGCAAGCCCCATGCTGCAGAAGCTCCATTCCAGACAGGTGAGGCCACCAGGGCTGGGTCTATATGAAAACACCCGGGCCCTGATGGCCCGTGCCCCGACTCACTCAGGGGATGGAAGTTCCACACTCAAAGGGACAAGGCAGGGAGAAGCAAAAATCTCAGAACCGGAGAGCAAAAATGGGCAATTCAACAATGAGAGTTGGAGATTTTAATACCCTACTTGAAGTAATGGGTAGAACAACCTGGCAGAAGATCAACAATGAAACAGGACACTTGAACAATTCTGTAACCAATTAGAACTGACAATCTCTCTAGAACACTCCACCAAACAACAGAATACACATTCTTTCCAAGCACACAACACAGAACACTCTCCAGAGCACACAAAATGCTGAGCCATAAAACAAGCCTCAATAAATTTAAAATAATGGGAATAATAGAATGTATATTTTCAGACCACATAGGAATTAAATTAGGAAATTTAAAAAGGAATCAAAAATGGAAGGAAATTTTGGAAATTAACAAGTATCTAGAAATTAAATACGCTAATCACCAATTGGTCAAAAAATAAATCACAAGGTGCTTGAGAAAATATTTTTAAAACATAGCAAAGATTATGGGATGCAGTTAAATCAGTGCTCAGAGTGAAATTTCTATCTGTAAATGCATGTATTAATAAAGAAGAAAGATCTCAATGAATAGCTTCATGTTCCATCTTAAGAAACTAGAAAAATAAGAGCAACTGAGCACAAAGCAAGTAGTAAAAATCAGAGCAGAAATAAATGAAATAGAGAAAAATACAATGGAGAACATTAATAAAACCAAAACTTGGTTCTTTGAATATATCGACAAAATTGACAAAACTTTTGCTAGAATGATAAGCAAAAAGCGAGAATAGGTATAAATTACCAAAATCAGGAACAACATCAGTACATCACCATCAACCTTACAGATATCGAAAGCATTATAAGAGAGTATTATGAATAAATGATGCCAACAAGTTAGGTGAAATGGACACATTCCAAGAAAGACACAAATTATCGAAAAAGACTCAAGAATAAATAGAAACTCTTAGTAGGCCAATCATGACTAATGGATAGAACGAACCATTTAAAAAGTTCCCACAAAGAAAGCCCTGACTCAGCTGGCCCTGTGGTGAATCCCACCAAGTATTCAAAAATGAATGAACACCAATCGTCTGCAAACGCTCCCCCGAAACAGAAAAGGAGTGCACACTTCCCAATTCACCCTATGATAGTAGTTATTATTCTGATACAAAAGACATCACAAGAAAGGAAAACTACAGAAAAATATTCTTTGGGAATATAGAAGCATAAAAACCCTAATAAAATACTAAGAAAGTAAGTTCCACAACATGTAGAAAATAATGGATACCAAGGCCAAGGGGACCTTAAACTGGGAATGAAAAACTGGTTTTACCTTTGAAAGTCAATTAATATAATCACTATATTAATAGAACAAAGGGCAAAATCATACAATCATCACAATAGAGCCAAAAAACGTATTTGACAAAATCCAATACTCATGATAAAAACACTCAGCCAGCTAGTAGAAGAAAACTTACCCAGCCTGATAAAAAGCATCTACCAAAAGCCTGCAGCTAACATCATATTTAATGGTAAAAAAATATGAAGGTCTGCTCTTCCCTAAAATCAGGAACAATATAAAAATGTCCATTCTTACCATTTCTATTCAACATTGCACTAGAGGTTCTAGTCAGTAATTAGACAGCAAAAGGAAATAAAAGGTTTCTAGATTGAAAAAGAAGTCAAACTCGCTATTCATACACATCATGATCTTACATATACAAAATCCTAAGGAATCAACTAAAACAACAATAGAACTAATAAACATGTTTAGCAAAGGTCAAATGCAATTCAAAACCACAATGAGACACTACTTCACCCCATTAGGATGACTACGATTAAAAAAAGAGAGACAATTTTAAGGATTGATAAAACTGTGGTGTAACTGGAATCTTCATGCTGATAAGAATGGAAAAATGACATGGTCACTTTGGTAAACAGTTCAGCGATTCTTCAAATGGTTAAACATGGTCTAAGATTATGTTGCAGTGATGATTGCGCAGCCCTGTGGCATATACTAAAAAGAATTAAATTTTGTACTTTATTTTTGAAAAATTTTATTTATTGATTTGAGAAAGAGAGAGAGAAAAAAAGAGAGAGAAACATCCATTTGTTGTTCCTCTTATTGATGCATTCATTGCTTGATTCTTTTATGTGCCCTGACCAGGGATCGAACCTGCAACCGTGGCGTATTGGGATGATGCTCTGACCAATTGAGCTACCTGGTCAGAACTGAATTTGCACTTTACATGGTGGAATTGTACAGCATGTCAGTTATATCTCAATGAAGTTTAAACTTTTTAAAGTTTAAAAAAATTTCATGCTGCAGTCATTCATAAAAACAACATATCTTTGCTCATTTCTGGGTTTTCTGGGTTTCTAGAGCTTGAATCCTGGGACAGTCCTGAAGCAGAGAGACTGGTTGCTAGAGAGGATGTTAGGTTTTCAACATTGAGGGAGAGATGCAAAAAAAGAAAGAAAGAAAGGAAAGAAAAGAAAAGGAAAAGAAAAGAAAAGTGTTTGTTTTTTTTTTTACTGTGGACAAGACAAACAAAGAAGCTCCCACCACCCCCAAATTCACATATTTCTGAAGAAATTTCCCTGGCTTATAGCTTCAGTTATAAGAATCTTGACTTATTTCATAGAGCCCTTTTTAATCAGCTAAGGCTATTAAGAGCAGAATCTGAACAGCACTAATTCAACAGACTGCCATGTTACACTGGAACACATCTGATGAAGCCTTGGGCTCCCACTCCGGGGAGCAGGGAGAGCTGAGGATTGGGGGCAAGAAAAACAGACAAACAGCATTGTAGTGAGTGTCTCATTACTAACAATGTATTCCTTACATGACCTGATTCTACTTGCCCAGAGACAATTTTCCAGCAATGTTAAAGCAACCCTGAGGATGTTATTGAGCAAAACCAGTCCAGGTCCCTCTTCCAAAGACTCAAAGGCCCAGATACTGAGCTGAGCTCAGTGTAGAGCCTCAGAAAACACAGTTAGTCACAGAAGAGAGGTATTTCAGGAGCCGGACGACATGGGAAGGATCCGAAATAGGGTTGCTGACCTAAATGCCCATCAATGGCTGGAAAAAGTGGCATATGCACGCAATGGAGTATTCTCAGCTTTTAAAATGAAGGAAATTATGCAATAAGCAACAACATGGGTAAGTCTTAAAGACATTATACTAACTGAAATCACCAAGTCATATAAAGACATGATTCACTACTGCATGATACCAGTTTTATGAGTTAGACTATAAATTTGACTATATCTAATATAGTCAATCAAAGAGTGGAATAGTGAATGTTAAGGGTTGGGAGAAGGGGAAATGAGGAGTTGCTCATCAATGGGCATAGGTTTCAGTTAAGCAAGATGAATAAGTTCTAGAGATTCGCTGTACAATATGCACCTACACTGCACACTTAAAACTTTAAAAGGGTAGATCTCATGTTAAGTGTTCCTACCGCAATAAAATAAATTTTAAAATATTTTAAATAGAGTTGGCAGAAAAAAAGACAAGATAGCCTAGTTAAATCTGAATTTCAGATAAGCAACAAAGTATTTCTAACTATAAGTGTATCCCAAATACACTTATGGGACATATTTTAATTTGCTAAGCTTGTATTTTTATTCGTGTTTTTGTTTGTTAAATATGGTGGCTCTAATACAAAGGACAAATGAGTGAATGAAATATGTGGACAATCATTTGACAATTGCAAAGGCTGGGAAGAGAGGGGGAAGCTCCAAGACACAGAGACTGGGCTAGAAGGACAGGAGGCTGGGAGAAAGGTTGGAAGAGTCTACACCAGCAGCTTTTTAGAGAATTTTGTAGCTCAGTTTTGTACCATCTGGTAAAGGAAACATTAAAGATACATGTCTACTGTGGGCAGAATATAAAATAATTTGAGTTCTTTTTATCTTATGTCTCATGATATAAACATTTAAGAACCTCCCTGAGCCATCTGAAGATTATTCCCAGGCTAACATATAACCAAAAGTAATAGTTGCAAGACTTTCTGATTGGATCTTTTAAAATTATAAGGTCCTATAGTCCCATCCCTGATGATCCCAAAAGATCTCTAATGCAGCTACCCCATGAAATCTTTCTCAATGAAATGGAAGAGAAATGGTACTTCAGGTGCCAGCCGAAGCCCTCAAAAACAAGCAGGGAACAGGGAATGAAAGTTAATCCCTCACATACATGGGAAGTAAGTAGTCCCCAAGAACTTGGAAGTAAGCGTGGGTGCCTTCAGAGTTAAACCAGCAAAATCTACTCCGAATTAATGTGATTGGTAGGGTAAAACAAGAGATGGCTTGTAATGTGTCACTGAAGCACTAAAGAACAGCCGAAAAATTCAAAGCGATATGGGGTGACCTCAAGGAGGTAACACAAAATTTGAGTGTGATTTAGTAATGTGAATATGGTGGAGTTCATCATACATGGAAGCCTGAAGAAATAAGTTCAGAAGTGTCTGTCAAAACAATGTCCTAAAGTTGCATATCTTGGGCTAAGCATATGGAAGTATTATGAGATGTCCGGTAGTAAACTCTCCATGAGCCTTTTGAATAAGGTAAGAATTTGATGGTCAGGCTGATGCAAGCACTTGGGTCAGTAAATCGAAAGTCTACATTTCAGTTTGTATAAATTAGCTTCTGTGAGTTTGGTTAAATTGGAGTTCATCTGCTCTCATCACATTAACAAACCAGTCAAGGGTCATAGACTGGGACACTTAAGACCAGGTTCTGGGCTGTGGTGACTGGACCAAGAAAAGCCTTTGGTGGTCTGTCCAGGCAGCCAACCAGCCCTCCCAAGGTGATGCGCCAGGGCTCATTACCTACCTCCTTCAAATAGAAATGCACAGTGTTCCTAGGTTAAAAGACATCCCCTATATCCATGTAATATGGCCTTTATATCTCATTGTCTAACTCTCCCTCATTCCTGGTCAGCCACCAAGTAATGGTCAGCGTGGGTTCCCTCACAGCTCAGAATCTAGAACTAACACTCCTGTGCTCTGACTGTTGTACTGGCCCAGCTGAAACACAGATTATTCACTCTCCACAGCCCTCTCTCCGTTTCATGTGCTCATGACCTAAATTGCAATGTTTTTATTCATTAAATGAGCTACTTCTTCCCACATACCTTATACTACATAAAAGCTCTTGTTAGGTTGAGGCAGACCTTTTAATTGTAAATGGTTCTTGTCACAAACTACAATAGCAGTTGCAACAGCAGGACAATGGGGAAGAGTTAATATCTTTGATTTTTGAGGCTAAGTCCCCTAGTTATGGCAGGGAGACACTCCCAGCCATAAATAAGGCATGGGAGTGCTTTGGCTGAGAGAACGAATACCTCTTTAGCAACAGATTGCTCCTAGCAGCAAGGTAACGTCTCTCTAAAGGTAGTTGTCCGTTTCCTGTCCTGCAGGTGTTCCGTGGAGAGTGAAACACACGGGAGGCCTTGCAGCGCTGCAAGCCTGGGGAGAGAAGGAGAGTGCCCCCTCCAAGGAGGACACTCCCATTCCTGGTTTCCAGCGTTTTTATTGAGGCTGGTTACTAAGGGTGCATAGAATTGTTAACAATTGCATCTGTTCCTGGGGTACAGGAGAAAAGGGGTGAGAGAAGGGGTCAGGTAATGTTGACCAGGACAACCAAGAAGGAGGGAAGGCTGGTTCCTCTTTAATGGCCCTGTTCATGCCAAGTTCCTTGTTCAGAACTCTGCTCTTGGTGTCACAGGTACACGTACCAAGGGGCTTGAACTCCCACAGGTAGTGTCTAAACTCTTCTAATTCTTGATCTTCACCCTTTATCCAACCCCCAAAGACTTATAAAGGCTTCATACCTTACATTTACTACTGAAAAGTAAAGTTCAAATTTACCAATAACTCAAGTCATACATTAATAATAATAACTGATACTTACTGAGCATTTATAGTATGACAGACACTCTGCTAAGTTCTTTATAGCCGAGTCTTGACATGTTTATAGTTAAAGAATCAAGGACTGTCACCATGGATGTGTTTGAAGCACTTCAGCTCCAATCTAGAACCTTCCTAAGAACTGTGTTGCTAGTTTCATAATTTCACCCTAAATACTGTGATTATCTACTTTGGGAGTCAGTAAGCTTAGATTCCATGAGTGTAGATGGAGGCTATAGAGACCACGGGCTTATTTTTCCCTTAACCTATTATTCTTCTCTAGTCAATATCTAATTAAAATCACTGAAAATATATAAAAATACCAAGACTACTTTACTCTATCTCTTCGGTACAATTTTTTTCTTATTTTATTTCAGTTGTTATTAAATATTTTAAAAGTATAAAATGAGTTAGGATGGTAACGTTTTAAAACATCTACACACATCGCCCAGAATTAATAAATATTAACATTTGATATTTACTCTCATTTTTTAAAAAGTAATGTATCAAAGATAGATTAGAAGCTTACTATATATTGTTTAAATTTTATTATATATTTATACATTTTAACATTTTTACATATTAATAAACAATATATGAAGTAATTTTTTGTGTTTATAAAAATAGATTAATGATAATGATATTATATTATATGTATGGCTATTGCTTTTGTTTCTTATCTGGGCTGGGTCTATGCTAGCCATATAGATTAAGTTTATTAACCTTAAATACTTCAATTACATAAATATGTCATTACTTATGTATGTATTCATCAGTTTAATTCCTGATGGTATATTTAGGTTGTTTGCAATTTGGGGTTATTATAAACAGAATAGCAGAGAAGATATGCAAGAATTTCTCTAATACACCTTTTTAGAACAGAATTACTGGATCCTGAGACATCACATCTTAAGCTTCTTTTGTGAGGATTAACTGAGTTGATATAGTATCAAAGTGACTCCGTAAGGTTTGGCAGGCAACAAGTTCTTGTTAAAGATTTGAGATACAGTGGCTACTGATGTTTTACATTTTGATGCTAACTATCAATCTTTTTGTTTTGTTTATTTTCCTCTTAGAAAATTTCTCCCTATAATGTTGTTATAAAGATAAGCTTGTACATTTTTTAAGTTTTAAACTTTTGTTTTTCTCTTTGAGATTTTTACCTCATATGGAATTTATTTTGGCATATGCTGTGAGCTAAACTAGTAACCTTTTATTAAGGATAAGCAATTGTCTCAACACCACCTTTTCTCCATCCAATTGGCAATGCTATCTTCATCATATTTCAAGGCTCAATGTGCATGTGGGTGTCTTTCTGGAATCTCTATTCTGCCACTGAAATAAATGTGTAGGTTCTTAATCCCAGTGAGCCTCTGTTCATTTATAAGATGAAGGCAAAATCATACCTATTTCTTAGGTTGCTGTGAGAATTAAATAACTCACGCAGAGTACTTAGAATAGGACCTGATATATAGTTATGTAATTAAAACTGAAGTTGGTTATTTTAATAATTAATTTTCTGTGTCAATTTGATTGGACCACGAAATGCCCAGACCATTGGTCAAACATTATTTTGAACATGTCTTTGAAAATGTTTTTGGACAGAATTAACATTTGAATTGGTAAATCCAGTAAAGCACATTGCCCTTCCTAATGTGTGTGGGCCTCATGCAATCAACCTAAGACTTAAATAGAACTAAAAGGCTAAATAAGAAAGAGTAACTTCTGCCTGACTGCGTAAGCTGGCACATCCGCCTTCTGCACTGGGCATGGAAATTACATCATTAGCTCTCCTGTTTTTCAGGCCTTCAGGTACGGAATGGAAATATGCATTGACTCTCCTGGGTCTCCAACTTGCTGACTGAAGATCTTGGGACCCCTCAGCTGCCACTGCTGTGTGAGCTAGTTCATTGTATTTGTTAGACTAAATCTCTCTTTTTCTCTCTCCTTCCCTCTCTCTCTCTCTCTCTCTCACTGTCTCTCTCTCTATCACCCCCCTTCTTTCCTCTCTCCCTCCTTTAATATATATACAGCGCCCAGCACAAAAAACATCTCTTTTTATCACAAAATCTTTTATTACAAAATCATTAGCATGTAATTTTATAATGTAACAATATCACACTCAATCATACCATGTGACATTTTAGGTGAAATGTTCAAATTAAAACTATAAATTATTACACCCATATTATTACCCTACCAAACACACTCAAGCAGGTGTACTTCTGCTGGACCCTGTATGGTCTATTTCATTTATGCTTTCAGGATTATCGTCATAAAGTTTTACAGTAGGTTCTAAGGCCAACATGATTATCTTTTGTGGATTGCCAGCTTTAGTACAGAGGCACCTGCCTGACATTACACTAATTTTTGTCTCTGGGATCTTTTCTGTTTTGCTTTTGGCTCTGTTTCTCTGGAGAACCCTAAGTTTATACTACTTCTTAATTTTTGACAGGGCAAGTTCCCTTTATTCTTTGAAATATCCTTCCTTGGACCTTCGTTCTTCCGTATGACTTTTGAAATCCACTTTTCAAATTCCTCAAAAATCCCCTGGGGATCTGAATCAGTAACGCAGGGAGTTCACAGAGTAAGGGGGACTGGGATTTCACAACGCCCAGGTTGGCCTCCGTGAACAGGCTACATCCCTCTTTTTTTTGAGTCTCTTATTTTTTCAAATAAAAATTCTAATTTTTCACACGGATTTATACAGTTTCTATAAGAATTATTCCTAGTTGCTAGTTTTATTTACTGTTATGAATGAAATTTTATTGTACGAATTTAGTTTTAATTTGTTACTGCACAGGAATTCTGTCAAGTTTTATATATAGATCCTGCATTCGATAAAACTTGCTGAATTTTTTATCGGTACTAATAACTTATTTGTGTAGTTCTCTGAATGTTCTGTGTATACATTATTTAGATTGCAGTTGACGCCAGAATTATCTTTTCTCTATCCTTATAAAATTTTATTATTCTTGTCTTTTTGCATCATTTAAGGCTTCTAGTAAAATTTTCTACTAGCTTATTATCAGTGTCCTAGCATTCTGATACACAGAAATGTATATGATATAAAGATGATATCTGCCTTCGCTGCCCCTAAATACCTGCTATAAGAAATGTCTGTAACCATTTGTCTAGTTAATGGCTCTGCTCTGGAAGCATTGAGATTGTCAGATGGTTACGGACTAGACTAGGTCCCTAAATTAATCCCCAAGATCCCAGGAAGACTGGAGCCCTAGTTCCCTAGAAATTTACATTTCAAATGGTATGAATGCCAGACCTTGAAATCATCTCCAGGTCTTGCAATGCAGAATCACCAGCCACTTATCTGACACTTAGAAAGACATCTCTACATTCCAAAATGCTGAAACAGAAAATCCCTGATCCTTTACATTCCCTCTCAAATGAGTAAAAATGTTTCTTTTCTTACATGAGGAAAGGAATATAACTATCCTCTATATGTCAAAAGAAGGAATCCACTGTTCTTCATCCCTCCCTGCGGAGTGTCCAGTTGCTCATGTAGGAGGTTTTTCCATCTGGCTTTTATTGTATTACACCAGGGGCAAGGCCAGGGGTGAAAGGGGGTAGAGAGGTGATGTGCTTATTATTTACCATAAGGTAATTAATAATAAATCTGTCTCTCATCCAGAATATTGTAATGGTGAAAAATTGTAACCCACCCTACTATTCTTTTGACACTATTTCTGTAAGTGCTGACTCTAATATGTAGCTTGCAGATGAACAGCATGTTTGTATAAGAATCCTAGGAACTAACTTCAAAAGAGACAGACTCCCATCTTCAGGCATCCCAGTTCAGAAGATCTGCTGACCTCCAACTGTGGAGCCAGGATGATGGGAAGCTGGGATGACGTGAAGCCAGGATGACTAAGCCAGTATGATATACGCCGGACCATCACTTGCCTTATGGGAATGGACTGTGCTTGTCTGCACATACTTTACAGCCCCCTCCTTTGATCTCTTTGTTCTGTTCCCCTCTCCCTCTCCGTAAAAACCTGTGCCTGCACTGAGAAGAAGAGATGGGCTTTAAGACATGAGTCCCCCAACTTCCAGATGCCCAGCACCTGCAAATAAACCACTTTCCTCCACTTCAGCCCCTGCCTCTTAGGTATCGGCTCTCGCAGTGGCAGGTGGCCAGACCTGCTCTCAGTTACGATACCACATAGACCATTCAGCATAAAATTAGTAGTCACAAGCATAAAAAACTCCACACATTAATAGGGTTTTCTAGTGTTAAATCACTTCTGCCTTTCTGAGACAAACACTAATTGATGATTATACATTTAATTTTAAACATTCCTAATGTTGAGTATACCAACATTATATTTGGAACTTCTGCATCAATTTTGATATAGAGGTTGTCTTGTGTTTTTATTTCTTTATTCTCTCAAGTTTTGTGTTAAGATTATACTGCCTTTATAAATGGTTGAGCAGTTTCTGCTTCTTTCTCTGTAACAGTTTGCACAAAATAAAAACAACCTCTCTTGAAGGATGGTTTAATATATTCTGTGATGCCATCTGAGACTATAAAGGAGGGGAAGGACAATTGGTTCAAAAAGTTTTTAACATTTATAGTTTCCAAATACATCGTCCATTTCATTTATGCTTTCAAAGTTATTGTCATAAAGTTTTATAGTAGGTTATAAGACCAATATGATTATCCTTTGTGAACTAATTTTAGTACATGGGTATCTTCCTGATTTGCATTAGTTTTTGTATCTGGGATCTTCCCTTTTCTGCTTTTGAGCTCAGATCTATCTGTCTGTCTGTCTAGCTATGTACTTGTTTACTTACTTACTATACATATTTTACCTAGCCTCTCATGTATTTGGAACATGATAACGTTTCTTATATCAGCTCGTTCTTGCTTATTAACTAGAAAACTGCACTTCATTTTTTTTCAATGACTGTTTTTGCCCCTTTTCTCATCCTTTAATTCTAATTTCTGATAAGTCAATGTGAAGATATACTTTTATAAGTACTACTAGTAAGTACAATCCAGCACTTTTTCTTCTAGATTTGCTGGGGTTGCCACGCTATCTGATTACCAACTATCTGATAATACCAAATTGTTAGGCAAAAAATGTTTATAAATGTACTTATTTAATACAATTGGTCATAGAACTATATTGTAATTTTCCACTAAGAGATGACATTTAAGACTGCAGAAATTTCACAATTCCTCAGTCAAAGGAAAGAGAAAGGAAACTGACATTACATTTTCTAGGAATTGAATGAGTAATCAACAAAACAGAAAAGAAAGAGAAATGAACAATATAAATAAGGTTTCAGTCATCCCGCTCTAAAAACCTAGGCTTCAGCTACAGAGTTCATCTGAACTATCACACACAAATCAAAATTTTCAACCGCCTTCATAATGCAGTCACCATTATATTTCAGCCTCTTCCCAAGACAGTTGTCTTCAATCTGATCAAACCAAATGTTTTACCAAAACCAGCTGGTGAGCACCTCTTAGCCTGTTCCATTTCGCTTCGTCTCTCCTTGTTGTTAGTCATGTTCTTTGAATTCTGAGCAATCTTTCAAATTGTGTTAATGAATAAAATCCAAGTCTCATTTCCTTGCTGAATCAATTCCTATCTTATTTTTTTAAGACTGTCTTATGGCCAATGATATTAGTCACATATAAGAATGAATAGAATCTTGGATCTGATAATTATTCTTAACATTTGGGGGCACACGGAGAGGAAACTGAGGCCAAGGAAGGCTTAATAATTTGCATTAAGGCACACACACGTAGATCACGTCAGAGCAGGACTCGAACTTAGTTCCACAGCACTTCCTCCTCGTGCTGTGCTTTTTCCACTGTTTTGTGTTCTCCCCTCTTTCTTTTTGCCCATTTTAATTTAAGCATTTTGAATCAGCTAGAAGATGTACAAGATGCTCATGAATTGAGCCATACTTATTTGTCAACAGCCGCAAACTAAAATATAGGTTTATATTGCAGCATTTAATTTAAACACTGAAAATGGCCTGGCTAGACTCCAGTAGATTTTTAGTTCCTTATAATTGAAAATTTCTGTTGTAAACAAGAGAGTTAAAATGATTGCTGCTGAATAATTCACAGACATGTTACAAAAACAAAAAAACTTACATTCAATGAATATTATACCTATTACAGAATCAAATCCAAAAACAATTATTTTAAAGATAATCTGAGGCCTCAGAAATGTTAATGTAGTACAGTTAATGTAGTAAGGAGAAAAGGGACCATTAACTAATATTATCTGAGTGCCTACCCTGTACCAGGAGAGTGTAAGCATTTTGCATTATATATCTTAGTTAATCTTAAAGCAAAAGGGAACTGATAGAATTCGCCACTCAGTTATTCTGCTTAACATTGAAAACATCAGCATATATTTTTAAATATAAGCAAGCATTTTAAACATTGTAGCCACAGGTAAATCTGATGGAAGTGTGACAGCAGAGGGCCGTGCTATAATGATATTCTAAAGTATAACTCATACTGAGCAGTACAAATTTTTCTCAATAATTCTGAAGAAATGGCATTGTTTTTTCATGATTGTAGTATGGGAAATGAAAACATCTTTTGGTTCCCAAGATTTTGCTTTCTTATATCTTTTTTATGATGTTTTGATCTCACTCGGTTCCTTTATTTTCCCCGCACTTCCAGGAATTTATCAACGTTGTTACCAATCTGATAACACTTTGGGGTTTTTCCAATTATGGAATCATTTCTGAATTCCGCACCAATCAAAGCATTTCCAAAAGCTCTGAGGCAATCCTGATCATTACAGCCCTCATTTATTGGCCGGCATTGTCTTTACAGAGCTATGGTACTCTGGGTCCTTTGTAGTTAAAATGAGTTTTCACCTCGGGCAATCCTTAGGAGCAAACGGAAAAATCTAAGTAACTTAGAACATTGTGTATATAGGCGCGGGAAAGATAAAGTGGGCAACGTGATCCAGGGAACAACACTGGACTAAAAGCTATTGGACTAGGTCTAAGCACTAACTCTGTCATTACCAAGGTCCATATCCTTCAGCAAGTTATTTTACTTTTCTAGGACTTAATCCTTTCGTTGGAAAAGAATGAAGACTAAAAATCAATGATCTAACTTCGACCTGCAGAATCTACAAGAGAATAGCAAAGCAAACCAAAAATAAGTAAAAGGAAGAAAATATCGCAGATTGGAAAAAAAATCAATAAAATGGAAAAGTAGCAAACAACAAAAAAGTTTAAAAACCTAAATGATAGTTCTTTGAAAAGATCAACAAAATTTAAAATCACCTAGCTAGTCTAATCAAGACAGAAAAAAAGGAAGCACAGGAATTACAAATGACAGTAATAAAAGTAGAGTTGTAACTATGGCTCCTACAAAATAACAAGATAATAAGAGAATTGTTATGAACAATTTTCTAGAACAAATTCAACACTTAGATGAAATGGACAAATTTGTCAAAAACATAACTTACTAAAATTGACAAAAGATGAAGAGAAACTATGAATATTTTTATGTATATCAAAAGTTTAATTCACAGTTTAAAACTTTTTCTAAGAAAATTCCATGCCAAGATAGTTTTACTAAAACAAATTTTTTTTCTCCAATATTTAAGAAAGGAATGCTAGTCTTACACAAACTCTCATAAAACAGAGAACACATTCCAAACTTTTTTGTGTAGGCAGCATAATCTTGACACTAAAAAGTGACAGATATTTCTAAAAGAAAACCACAGATCAATAACACTCCTGAGTTTAGAAAAAAAATTAGAGATATTAGTTCAATTTAGCTATATATAAAAAGGATCATACATCATAATCAAGTGAGGTGTATTCCAGAAATCCCAGATTGGAATAACACTTAAAAATAAATCCAAATGATTTATTCTATTAATATTACATAGAAAATGTTATCAACAATTCAATACATGAATAAAAATGTTTCACCAGGTTCATGATTAAAAATAAAATACTCTCAACAAACCAGAAAAAGAAGGGAAGTTCGCATTCTGAATAAACACATCTATGAAAAACCTACTACAACCAATATTCTATTTAGTGGTGAAGCATTAATGCTTTCCTACTAAGTTATGGAACAAGAGAACAAGGTAATTAATACCTACTCTCAAAGCTCTCTTTCAACATTGTACTAAAAACTGTAACCAGGGAAACAGGTAAGAAAAGGGAATAGAAAACATAATCAGAAATAAAAAAAGTAATAGACACTACATGCAGCTGCGTAATTGTCTACACAGAAAATCCTACAGAATTTAAAAACAGCTCCTAGAACTTACTAAGTGAATTGAGTGAGACAGGGAGATACAAGGCTAATATAAAAAATAGTTGTATTATTATGTAACAGCAACTAACAATTGAAAATAAGATTAGAAAACCATTTTTCTTATAATTGTGCAAACATAAAATATTCAGGAACAAGTTTAAAAGAGGATATTAAAATCCTCTATAAACTACAAAATATTCCTGGAAGAAATTTTTAAAAACACTTAATAAATAAACATAATGTTTATGAATTAGAAGTCTCAATATTTTTAAGACACAATTTCTTCTTTATAGAGCCAATGCAGTTCCTTGATAACTTGCAGTCGTGAAATTGAAGAGATGAATCTAAATTTTGTAGGGAGATATAAAGCACCATGAATTCATAGAAATATTTCAAAAGAAGAATAAAGTTAAAAGAGCTATACTACCTGATTTCTAGGCTTACTATAAAACTAAAGTAATAAAGACAGGTTGATATAGTTAGACTACATCAACAGAGTGAAATAGAAAACCCATTAGTAAACCTCTATTTCTAAGGTCATTTGATGTTTAATAGTGATGCCAAAGGAATTCAATGGGGGAAAATGTTTTCCAATAAAGGGTCCCAGAATAAATGTATATTAGTATTTTTTAAAAAGTACACCACTCCTTACTCCACACCGTACACAGACAAATAAAATTAATTCGAGGTGGATCGTAGGCCTAAACATAAAAAGCTAAAATTATAAAGGTTTCGGAAGAAAATATAGAACAGTATCTTTGAAACTTAGAGCTAAGCAATGATTTCTTAAATAGGGAGAAGAAGAAAATGCTCATAAAAGAAAAATTGATAAACTATCAAAGTTAAACATTTTTGCTCAACAAATGATATCATTAAAAAATAAGTATTTTTTTTATGTACTGGGGAAAAATAAATGCATAAAGGACTGCTTTCCAGAATATAAAAGAGCTCTTATAACTCAATTATAAAAAATAATTTAACAAAAAAAGGGTAAATTATTTGAGAAGACATCACAAAGGAAGATATATGAATAGCCAGTAGAGATATTAAAGGGTATTCAATATTATCCATTAGTAAAATGTAAATTAAAAGCACAGGGTAATACCAATACCTACAAAATAGAATGGCTAAAATTAAAGACTAACAAAACCAAATGTTGGCAAGGAAGTAACAAATTGCCTGAAACTTTCTTGCAAATGATACAATGCTGTAGAAAAGGTTGGCAGCATCTCAGAAACTACATTTACTAAAACTAGAATCCAAATATATGCCTACTCTATGATCAAGCAATTTCAGTACTACGTATTTAGCCAAGAGAAAAGAAAATGCACGTGTACAAAAAGACTTGCACGAAAGCATTCATAGTAAGTTCACTCATAGAACCCAAAACTGGAAATGGCCAAGCTGTCCATTAATAAGAGCACTTTGTCTATATAATGGGATACTACTCAGCAATAAAAAAAAGATAAAATATTGCTATTGGCAACAACGTGGGTGGATCTTGAAAGTATCATGCTAAGTGAAATAAGCCAGATTTAAAAGGACAAGAATCGTATGATTTCACTCATATGTGGCATATAAAACAAAAAGCAAAAAATGAATGAACACAACAAATAAACTCAAAGACACAGACAACAGTGAGGTAGTTACCAGAGGGTGAAAGGGGTCAAATATTTGGTGGTAAAAGGAGACTAGACTTTGGGTGGTGAACATACAGTAGAACATATAAATGTCATAGTATAAAGTTGTACACCTGAAATCTGTGTAATGTTAACTGATGTTACTGCGTAAGTGTAATTTAAAAAGTATGTTTTATACAGTTTCTTTGTTTTCATTGTAATATTATAGTTTTAACATTATGTCTACATAAAAATAACTGGAGATAATTGCTTTTATTTTCATATGACACATTTGCATACATAAATAACCCTAAGAAATCTATAAAAACATATGACTAAGGAGTAAATGTGAGAAAGCCAATATATAACATATTTTAATGTTAGCAATATACAATTAGAAAACAAAATTAAAAATTCATTCCATTTACAACATAAAAATATAAAATACTTAAAAATAAATTTAATGCTCATGCATACTTCTGTACATCGTTTGAAAAATTAAAGACAATCAATAAACAATGAAATAGATCATGTTCATGGTTTAGTAGATCCAGTGCTATTCCTCTCAATCAATATCCCAGTGGACACTTTTTATAGAAATTAACCAGCTGATTCAAAATAGATATATTGGGTTTACCAAAAACTTTGTTTGGCTTTTTTCCATAAGATGGCTCTAGTAGCACTTAGTTGTCTTTAACTTCATTTGAAACAATTTTGTTAGATTGCATTGTGACAATTGTCATATCAAAGTGCATTTAAAAAAATAAACCTATCAAAATTGGTGAATTTTTGTGTAGCCATTTTAATATCAAAGATGGAAGAAAATACACTATATTTTTGGCATATTATTCTTTATTATTTCAAGGAAGGTAAAAATGTATCTGAAATGCAAAAAAAAGATTTGTGCGGTGTATGGAGAAGGTGCTATAACTGATCGAATGTGTCAAAAGTGGTTTGTGAAGTTTTGAGCTGGAGATTTCTTGCTGGACCATACGCCATGGTTGAGTGGACCAGATGAAGTTGATAGTGATCAAATCGAGACATTCACTGAGAACAATCAATGTTATACCAAGTGGGAGATAGCCGACATACCCAAACTATCCAAGTCAATAAAGTTATTGTTGAAAATGAGAAATGTGTCTTTTATTTTATAAAAAACTAAACAGATTTTTTTTTTTAGCCAACCCAATAGAAATGCAAAGGATATAAAAAAATTTACAATAGTCTTTTTAAAAAAAGCTAGAGGACTTATACAGCCCAAATTCAAGACTTTCTATAAAGCATCAGCAATCAAGAAGTTGGCTATTCATAAAATAAGTGACAAAAATAGTACAGAAATAGATGCACATTTATGCAGTAAATCAATTTTCAACAAAAGTGCCAAAGCAAAATCCTTTCAACAAAGATATAGGAACAACTGGATGTACATATGAAAAAAAATTAATCTTGATCCTGACCTTACACCGTACAAAGTATTGATTCATGGTATAAAATAGATTTAAATGAAAAAAAACTATAAAGCCTTTTAAAAATATACAGAAGAATACATCTTGAACCAGTAGACAAGATTTCTTAAGACACAGAAAATATTAATTATAAAAGAAAAGTCATATGTTTCATCAAATTAAAAACTAATCTAAAGGTGCCATTAAGAAAATCAATAAGGTGAATTCATTTATGAAAATTGTGCAGCTAAGATCTGTGCATTATAATGTTAGTAAATTTTACCTCCAAAAGGTCCATTTAATGACATAATCAATGTGGAAACTTAAATAATTAAAAGGCATCACTGTAACAAAATTTTCTCAGAGAGAGCTTCTCAACTAGCATTTCCCCATCTCCAGCTGGAGTTTTCAAGTTCAACCTGGAAATTCAAGTAGTATATATTTATGGGATGATTTGCTCTTGTTTGTGTGAGTATCTCCTTATCCAACATTCTTGGACAGGTCTCATTTCTCTACCTCATTCATATATACAGAGAGTGGGAGAGAAGGAGAGGGGGAGAAGAGGAGAGAGAGGAAGAATTCTAACAATCACTATTAGAATATTTACTTAATTTCTTCAGGGAAATATAAAATATTAGCTTCCTTTCTTGCTTGATATACGAGGTCTGTCCAGAAAGTACTATGCAAGATAGAGACATTTATTGAAGATGATACAAAAGACAGAAACATTGTACACAGGACAATGGCACTTAAGTCCCCTTCAAAGTAAGCACCTTGGGACCTCACGCAGTTCTTCCAGTGTCATTAACTGTAGCCGATACTCCTGCTCTGGTAGCAGAAGTCACTGGAATGAATTTTGCCACAACCCATTTTGTGTCAAGATCCTGTGTTAAAATCTCGGACACAATAGTTTTTGGAATCCTCAGATCAGCTTCTAGTTCTCCCACTGTCAGTCACCGATCTTTGTTGGTTGCAGCCCATAGACGTTCAACATTCTCAGGTGTTCTGCTTGTTGCAGGCCTTCCAGAATGTAGGTCACTTTCAACAGATTCCTGACCATCTTTGAAGCATTTCTGTCACACTTTTATTTGCACAGCTTTTATTGCATCGTCCCCAAAAGCCTTCTGAATCATCCAAATAGTTTCTGAGGAGGAATGTTCAAGCTTAACACAAAATTTGATGCAGGTTTGTTGCTCCACTCACTCAGTCATTTTGAATGCAATGGTCACACAGTCCATATGCTCACTCAGTGGGATCTACCGCCCCCACTGACTACTACAGTGAAGTCATCATTGTTCATGCATGCACATTCCAGTCCACTTTCCTTGGCTGCCAGGTTACACTGATGTTGTAGAAACCGTTTTTGTTATATTAACCATGGCTGGACTTTTTCTGAATAGACCTTATATACCAACATCTTTGAATTTTTTCAAGTTCATTCTTTTCTTCCATGATTCAAAAAATTCTTTAAATATAACATTTTCTATTATTTTTAGTCATACTATGTCATGGTTCAAATACAGCATCTGGATAACTACATGTTTTAGGGATAATAGTACTGTGCCTATCATGCAGGTTAAACTAAAGAGAGGAAAAGGTTATAAATAATTTTTAGCCTTGGATAAAAGTCAAGTGTGTGAAGCTCATTTTTAATCTAGAAAAAATACTTACTTGTTCCTCTCTCATTATGTGGCAGTTATATTTCAACATTAATTATAGAAACACAAAGAAATATAGTTAATGCAAAGGTTTTCATCATCTGTAAAAAGCAAAACCCAAAAACTGGTCATTAAAATTTGCTATAAATTACCTTTTAACCAGAGTAAAATGATAGTTCTAATTATGTTTTTGTATTAATTTTAGTCTTATAATGATCATATTTTATCATGATTTAATGATTCATATGTTCCCTCATAATGAAGAAATACATTTCCATTACTACTTTTTTTTCATTGAGATTCTGATATATATTTAGAATTTACAGCAAACTTTTTGAAACTTCTTCATTATTACCTGAGACATTCTTTTTGGTAGTGATTTGGTTTTTCTATTCTGTTTGGCAATCTCTTTGAAGGATTTATTTGTGTCAAATTTATTAAAATTGGATTAAAATTTTGACATTAACCATAGCTGATGAGTATAATAGCTTTTGAGTGAAATATTTTTGAACAATTTTCCAGTTTGGTACAAAATAATAACCAAATTACCCAAGGAGAATGCAATTAAAAAGCTTCTTTACTATCATTTTACACCCACATTTGGGCAGAGACAAACGCCCTCCCTGCTTCAGCAAAGACTGCCCAGAAAATGTCCAGGTGGCCCCCGCCCGCAGACGGACCATCCTGCCGTCATCCTCTTAGACTTGTTAGAGTACAAAGCTTTAAATTGCTTATTTAGTGTGTTTATAAGTACTTCATGTTAATTTTCTACTGTCACATTCTGCTCAACAGGCTCCAAAGATTTTTGTAAAGAAAAGTGAATAACATTTACTTTATGCAACAAGTTAACCCATTTTATTGATCATTCCCATCTGGGTGTATGTGTAGCTGGCAACAAAAGCACCAAATGCAGAGAGTTGCTTAAAAACAACTGTGACTGTATCCCCTCCCACAATCAATAATATTGTAATAACTATATGGTGTCGCATGGGTACTTGATTTATTGGGGTGATCACTTTGTAAGTTATATAAATGTTTAATCACTGGGATGTACACCTGAAACTAATATAATATTGTATATCGCCTATAACCAAAAAACAGGAAAAAAATTTTTTTTTTTAATCTGTGAAGCATCACCCTTAAGAAGTTGGGAACAGCACAAATGCCAGAGAACTTTCCTGTGAAGTCTGAAAGGCAACAGAATGTCAAACCTGGTATTTCTCCTAGTCAAAACTCCCACCATATTTTATTTAGAAATGATTATTAATAAAGATGGATTCAGATGCAAGTACTCTGTTTTCTTCATAGGTTTGTCCTTTCAAGCATTGATGGAGCCTTTATATAGGCCTATAAATAATGCCAGGCTACCCATGGATATTAATACAGCAGTGGCTTATAAACATTATTTTTACATAAAACTTAGCTTTCATTTTTAAAATAGCGGATCTTTTTCAGCTACTACATACTCTTGTTTCAAAGCACCCCAAATTCAGTGTGTATTCAGTCTGTAAAGATAGAAGCAAGGGATTTATGGAAGAATATACTTATTAGGGCAATAAATACTGTCAACTGTAACTGTGACAATAAGGGAATAAACTAAATCTTATGTATAATAAAACTTCATTTCTTGCACAAAATGACTCTTTGTAGGAGTGACTAACTAAAGGTTGGTGTGGAGCAAATCATGAGCTCAAACTGAGGCTTGAGGGGGAAAATGTCCCTGTGGGTCTGGGACAGGAGACCACAACCACAAGAGTGATGAACTTGTCAATGCAAACTATTTTACCATTTCTTATTTAGCATTTAATTTTCATTCCATTTTGCTATCTTGTATTTGTACCCATTTTGGCCCATTGGGCAAAAGACATAGACAATTTGTTTTGACCTGCAGAAGTCACCTTCGAGTTTCTTAAAAGTATATTTAATAGTTTAAAGGAAGGGGGGAACTTTGGGTAAATTAAAATGAACAGATGTGATAGGTTGCAACTGTTTCTTGTGTTTTATCACTCTAAATGTCTTGAATTCCTTAAAAGTAAAATACATATTTTATATTTCTTTGCATAGTCTCTATCACATTGTGAGAATGTGATATTCGATTTTTTAAGTGTTTAATAAAATAAAAAATTAAAAACTGCTATGCGATTGAGCCTCATTTTAACATGCAAATGCTGTGCTCTGAGGAGCTGGGTAGGTGGTGTTGCTGTAGGAGTGGTGACCGTGCCGAGGGAGGGGGAAATGAACCGAGGAAACCTTTAGGGGAAAGGGAAAATGTTTGACATTTTCGTCGAGAAGTTTAAACAATGTCTAAAACTGAATGGGGCAGATTCTCAAGATAAAGAAAGTATAGTACAGTGAAAAGTGCTTGCACGGTCACCAACTTACTGGCTCTGTGACTTTTGGCTAGTTATTAATCTCCTTTAAGGTTCTGATTTCTAAATGAACATAATATTCTCTGCTTGAAAGCTTCATGGGGAGGAAGGGAGGAGGTGATTTGAGTAAAGCACTTAGTAGGTATCCAATAAATGAGAGCTAGAATATTTTTGGTGCCAACTGAGGAGTCCTTGTGTAGTGCCCTCTTGCACTGTGCAAGAGATGGTCTGTGTGACCGAAGCCTATGGCCAACCTGTTGCTATATCACTTCTTTAGGTTCCAGAAATGGTGGCATCTGTCTTGGGCATTGTCTTGTTCTCTTCTCCCTCTCTCATATCACCCTGGAGGAAGCAAGCTCCCAAGTTTTGATTAGCCCTGTGCAGGAGAACATCACAACATCTGGCCAACAGCCAGCAAGGAACAAACGTACGCCAACATTCAAAAAGAGTGAATTGCCCTTCGCCCCCACCCTTAGCTGTCATCTGCTCTATGAGTCTGTCTCTATTTTGCTTGTCAGCTCAGTTTGTTCATTAGATTCCACATATGAGTGAAATCATATGGTATTTGTCTGTCTCTGACTGGCTTATTTCACTTAGCATAACGTTCTCCAGGTCCATCCATGCTGTTGCAAGGGGTAAAAGTTTCTTCTTTTTTAAGACTGAGTAGTATTCCATTGTGTAGATATCCCATAGTTGTTTTATCCACTCATTTACTGATGGACACTTGGGCTGCTTCCATATCTTGGCAATTGTAAACAATGCTGCAATGAACATAGGGATACATATGTTCTTTCAAATCAGTGTTTTGGGTTTCTTTGGATGTATTCCAAAAAGTGGGAATGCTGGGTCAAAAGGTAGATCTATTTTTTATTTTTTGAGGTACGGCCATACTGCTTTCCACAGTGGCTGCACCAGTCTACACTCCCAACAGTGCACAAGGGTCCCCTTGTCTCCATATCCTTGCTAGCACTTGTTGTTTGTTGATTTATTGATGACAGTCATTGTGACAGATGTGAGATGGTATCTCGTTATGGTTTTAATTTTCACCTCTCTGATGATCAGTGATGTTGAGCATCTTTTCATATGTCTATTGGCCACGTGTATGTCTTCTTTGGAGAAGTGCGTATTCAGGTCTTTTGCCCATTTTTTAATTGGAATTTTTTTTTTTTTTTTTTTTTTTTGCTGTTGAGTTATATAGAGTCTTTATAAATTTTGGATATTAACCCCTTACCAGATGTATTGGCGAATATGTTCTCCCATTCTGTGGGTTGTCTTTTTATTTTGTTGATGGTTAAATAATTCACAGACATGGACAACAAGGTGGTGATTGTGGGAGGGGAGGTATAGGAGGAAAAATACAATAAAAAACAAAAAAAGTTAATTTGCACACCCCAGCTCCAGTAAAGCCTTGACACTGCAGCCCCGGCCCACAGCTTAACTAAAGCCCTTTGCGAGAACCTGAGCCAGGACCGTCAGGTTAGGCCACACACAGATCTCTGATCCTAGAAACCGTGAGACCGTGTTTATTGTTTTAAACTGCTACCTTTGTGGACTATCTGTTACATAGCAATAGGTAATTAATACAGTTCCTTAAGTCTGTGTTCTATCAGATGAATTCTTTCCTGGAATAATCTCAACAAGCCTACAGATGCTAAAGTCTTTGCATTCAGTTTCCAAGGGCTAAACATTTCCATACTCCCTCTTAAACTATTTCCAGAATTATAGGAGATAGGAGGTCATAGAAAAGAAACAGAAAAGATAAGTCACTTGCCAAGTACTTCTGGTATTAACTCAGAAAAATACGTCAACCCAGAACATCAAAGTATGAACTAAATTTAATACAGCCACAAGATGTAACCTCCTTAACAAAATGACAAATGAAACCCTAACTCCATGACTAATCTAAATCTTAGAGTGAGATAAAATGCAATGGGGAATTAACCGCTATATTCTTGAGACTATTTAAAGGAATCACTTAATATCAAAAGAATAGTGTTACATAAATCCAAGGGGAGCCCCATGAAAAGACTAAATGAATTGAAGGGGAAAGCTACACATCTGAGAGGGATTGCAAGGGAAACAGATCAGGTTTTGGAGAGAAAAGTTGTAACTGGACCTGGGATTTTTCATCTAGAGTTTCTGATAGTCTTCTACAGCTTTCAAAATATCTTACTTCTGTAGAAACGGACTATCTTTAATGAGTTTGACCACATACAGCCTCTCTTGAAATGTAACACAATTACATAGCTGTGCTGTGTCTGAATTCCTTTATCTTTGGTTGGACACATTCTACCACCAGATGAAGCAAATTAGACCAGAGTGGAAAACAACTGCCAGACAGCAAATAGTTTATGGAACTGTCATTTGGCCCCTTCCATCTATTTATTATCACTTTTAAGTTATGGGAAAAGCTGAGCTTCTCTATAGAAGTCAGAGAAGACATACCTCAAGAAGTCTGTATATTTCTTACTTAAATACTGACAAAAATATAACATTTTACTGATCTATTTCAGTGTAGTTATTACCTTCATTTTCTTCGTTCGTGGAAGGGAATGAGGAGTGAATCAAAAGAATACAAAGGAGTCATCTTTAAGATTAGGTTTATTGCCTTTCATGACTGTATAAGAATCACTGTCATGCATTAAAACGGCAAGGCAGTCTATGACGGGCTTATCTAAAATGAACAGATCTTGGCACTTCCCTCACAACATTCTTCTTTCTGCAAGGGGAAACAGGCTTTTAAAAAAAATTACTCACATCTCTCTACACACCTCTGAAAGTCTCACTGAATAAGTGGTCTAATATTACTAAGAATATGTCAAGTAAAGGTCTAAGAGTTAGTAAAGTTCTATACTAACTTGTAAACTTTTATCTTGTAAATCACCTATTAGTAGAAAATAAATCCCCCAAAGTTACAACTGTTCTTAGAAAACATTAACCAGTTCTGTGTCTAAGACTCATTCATTCTATTGCCTACGAATACCTAGCTTCTCAAATGATCTTTGGACCAGTTTAACATCATGCAGGTCTTCTCATTAATCAATGTGTTGAATGAAAGAAATCTTTGACCTATGCAAATTTTATATTTAAATGAGAGTCATAACTAATGACTAACAGCTTCTAGTAACAATAATAATAGCATTGTCTTATTATAAATGTATCATCAAAAGCAGTTCTATTCTTCTCAGTCATGTGTGTAATGTCTTTTCATATTTAGAATATAAAGCATTTGAGGACCACTGGCCCATGAGCAAAATGTTAGGTAAACTAAACTTATGTGTTCAGCCTCTCAAAGTCTTTCGAGGCCCGGCAAAAGCAAGTGCAACGTTTATTTCATAATTTTCTTTGACATGAATGAATGACAAATTATTTCCAAGTGAACAAGTAATTAATGAATTAAATACAAAATAAATTAGGACCAGACATAGTGTTATTACTTTGTCCACAGTAGTTCTCAATCCATACCCTATAGGGGACATCTGGCAATGTCTGATGACAGGTTTGATTGCCACAGATAGGAGAAGGTGCTACCAGCACCCTGTGGTTAGAGGCCAGGGATGCTGCTAAAAATCCTACATTGTACAAGACAGGCATAAGAACTAGGAATTATCAGCTCAAAATGTTAATAGTATTAAGGTTGAGAAACAATGGTCTATATTAGCAAAGCAAAGTCAGTTGAGAAATTATCAGGCAAAAACAAGGGGAGACAATTACAGATTAAATGTAATTCTCCCCAATAAAAAATATGGATGGGTATATTATATTAGTCTAACAAATAATAGAATCGCAATTACCTTTGAAACTCATTCTGTTTTGGGGTAATATAACTTGTGATTCATTTCAGAATTGACATAGAACATTAAGAATAGCAAATTCTTTTCATTGTTCACAATAACTTTGGCGAAATGGCAGATTATAAGCAATTCTACTAAAATACAATTGCCACTAGTTTTATGGGCTATGTTAACCCTCAAAATAAATGAAATAGCATTTCATAGATTTAATTTCATTTTGGTCATTTATTACATAAATATTGTGGTATCTATTTTTCCTCTGGAAAATATGTGCCCTTGAGTATACCTATATATTATGTCTCCTTTCATCATTCACTATTAGAATTGCAAAAAATTATTTCACCTACAGAACTAAAGCTATTTTTCACCAGGGTTTTCATGATAAAAAGAATCCTACCAGGTTTTTCTCTCTGAGTATTGACAAAATTCTCATCATTTCAAAAGTTATGCAGATCACACCATATCTAATAGTGGGTCATATTTGCTTTCGTACGTGCACCTGACATTTTAAGAATCTTCTGAGGTATTCATGACCACATTATTCTTTAGAGAACAACCATCCCTGTGTCTAGAAGTCTACCACTGAAGGTAGCAGGGATCCATAATCTATAGAAGTAGTTCTGGGCAGAAACAGACCTCTCACCCCCAGGGAGAAATGGCGATACATGTAAGGGGCAGCATAGAAAAGTCTCCTTATGTGTTAGCCGAATATCAAAGTAAGAATCCTCCATAACCCTAACTTAAAGAGAAAGTAATTGTTAATATGACGTTAATCACTTCTAGTCTTTTTAGAAAAACACTTCTAAAACCACGGTTTATACCTACCTCTCTTCAAACACACCCAAGTTGAGATTACATGCTGAGAAAAAAAGGAAAAACCCCCAGCAGTAAACAGTATTAGGCATTAAAAGTGAAGCGGTGTCAGAGAGAGGTGAGGGTTTTAATTATTTCCTGAAGTGAGGGTACAGCAAGACTCACGGAGCCCCCTGGGGAGGCTGTGACTTCACGTGCAGAGGGCTCGAGCGACAACTCCCCATTCCCTGCCTTCCCTTGCCTTGGACAGAGAATCCAGTTCATTTAATTGATGCTTGGCCATTTTTAGAGCACCCAAAAGCATCCCCAGGATGAAATATTGTATATTAATCCATGACTAGAGGAAGCAGGCCTTTTGGAACTAATCATGAATTAAATTTCATGAAATGCTGTTTCATTGTAAAGGGAAATAGAAAAATTCATCTTCAAGGGGATGTCAGACAGAGGTTTTCCACTACGTATGAGCAAACGCAGATTGCCGGACTCTAGCAGCTGAAATCTTTGAAATAGACATCAAAGCACATGCCATACAGAGTAAATTCTTCCAGTCTTGTTGGACAAAGGACATTCTATTTCAGGTAAAGATCAGTTCAAAAGTGAAGTATGAACCTCACTGGCTACAATACCGCCACTGCACAAAGCTATAAAGGACCCAAGAACAAACAAAAGGGGGATAGGATGGCAGGGGGGTGTCGGCGCGGTGGGCGAGAGCAGTGGGGGCGGGGGGGGGGCGGGAAATGGAGACAACTGTACTTGAACAACAATTAAAAAAAGAAGTGAAGTATGAAATACTGCAAAACTTATGCTTTATAAAGTTAAAATGAGACAGTGGACAGGCCATTTCCTGTAATCTACTCTAATTGCTCGTGTCTAGACAATTCTAAACTCTACAGGGCAGCCATTACACATCTGTTGTGGATCTGTTTGTGTCACTACCTGTCTAGAAAATAAACTTATTACAGGAGGCGATTCTTCTGAAACATTGTGTGTGTGTTGTTTTCTAAGGTAGCATAAAGTTTCCAATGGAGTTCATTTATCTCGTAAAGCTGTGACAACCACTAACAGGTTATATTGGGGTATAAAATGTGCTAACTGTCCTTGAGTTTTCTAAAATCTTTTTCTCTTCAACGCTTATTTCAACTGTCCTTAATTTTAAGCCATTTAAAGAGATTAAGAATCACATTTGAGTTGTAGGAAACATTTCATTAAAAAAGAAATTTGGGCCCATAGGTATACAAAAGGATGTTCAACATCACTAGCCATCACAGAGATACAAATTAAAAGCACAATGAGATAGCACCTGACACCATCTCACACCAGTCAGAATGGCTGTCATTAACAAATCAACAAACAATAAGTACTGGTGAGGATGCAGAGAAAAGGGAACCCTAGTGCACTGTTGGTGAGAATGCAGACTGGTGCAGCCTCTGTGGAAAACAGTATGGAATTTCCTCAAAACATTAAAAATGGAAATACCTTTTGACCCAGTGATTCCACTGCTGGGATTATACCCTACAAACCCTGAAACACCCATTTGAAAGAACCTATGCACTCCTATGTTAACAGCAGTGTTATTTACAGTAGCCAAGTACTAGAAACAGCCTAAGTGCCCATCAGTAAATGAGTGGATCAAAAAAAACTGTGGTACTTTACATAATGGAATACTATGCAGCAGAAGGAAAGAAGGAACTCTTACCCTTCATGACAGCATGGATGGAACTGGAGAGTATTATGCTAAGTGAAATAAGCCAGGCAGTGAAAGACAAATACCGTATGATCTTACCTATAACAGGAACCTAATGTACAAAACAAACAAATGAACAAAATAGAACCAGAGGTATGGAAACAAGGAACAAATTGACAGGGACCAGAGGGGAGAGGGGACAGGGATAAGGGAGGAAAGAGAGGAAGGGACTAGTTAAAGAACAAGTATAAATGACCCATGGACATGGACAAGGGGGTGGGGACTGACTGTAGGAGGGTGGGTGGGGCAGGAGAGAATGAGGGAAACTGGGACAACTGTAACAGAACAACACTAAAAAATAAATAAACAAACTTAAAAAAAAAGAAAAAAGAAATTTGGGGAAAATACATCCATTTAGAATTTGTTTGTGAAACCTAGATACATAAAGGTTCTTTCCTTACTCTACTTTGTCATAGAGACATTTCGGAAGTATTAAAATAAAAGACATTATTTCATAATTACATCCTTATTAAATCTACCACCCCATTGCCAGTAACATTGATGATTTTCTTAGACATTTTTGAATTTGTACTTTTAGGCATTGTCACTAATAGAAAATGAAGAATAACTTAATAAAAATACTCTATAACATTTTGAAGCACTCATTAATCCACACAAGGTGAAGTGTTAATAAGTGAAGGTAATACACAAAATAATTGAAAAATCTCTCCTCCAGGGAAGAGATCATGTTTCCATTGGAATTCTTCAAAGTTCGTCTTTTGAATTTCTAGCATATTAAATATCAATTCTCGAAAATCAGCGTGTTATAACTTCAGAGCCCAGTCAATGCAAAACCTGTAGACCATCATCCAAAACAGGGTGTGTATTGAAAGGTCTTCAAACTTCTGATCCCACCTGCAGGTCCTAGGGATGTTCTTGCACATGTTCTCTGAGAGAATGTATAGGTTTTTAACTTCAGCAATAGGAAAAATTGGGAATAATTTCAATGATAATAAATAGAAAAATGCTTAATAGATGATATGATAAACTGGAAAAGTCATTGACACAGCCATGTAAAAAAAAACAAGTTAAAGTTGTATATACCAACATGGAAAAATTTTAATATACAATAAAATGAAATAACTATATGAAAAATTTTATACACATATACCCCATATATAATACATAGAGAGAGAGAGCTATGTATGAGTCACCCCTCTGTATTTTTCCCAGTTGAAAGCTACCACGATGGAGTCTAACTTTCCCACACACTATATTTCTCCTATTCCAGGAGGCCGGGGTCATTCTCTAGTTCTTAAGAAGCTGTGAATATTCCGGTGATAGATAAAAGGGCGGTGAGAGAGTATAAGCGTATTTTTTCTGTTCTATAAAAACCAGTGTAACTTATGGCTTTTATGCATAGATATTGGTTATTGGAAAAATTCACAATTAAAATATGCCAGTAGGTGATAAGGAGGCTGGGATGGTTGAAGACGTAACAGGTAATACCGTAAGCCTTAGAATTTGAAAAACAAGATAAGAACACTGGAACTGAAAGTACCCTTCCTACATCCTTTGTTAATATTTATTAAGAACTTTGCATGATGCCCTGCCCTTATAATTTAGTGCCTTAATAGGCACTAAATAAACACTTGTTGAATTAATTTATGGTGCTGGTAGGTCGCTTTAAGGTGTGAATTGTTATACTGGGATAAAGTGAGGGTTGTGCAGAATTGAGAACTGACTGGAGAAGCCATTACAATAATCTCTAAGAGCTTCAACAAAGTCTCGGTTAAAGTTCCCTGCCCTTGGTTAGGCTTGGAACTGGGTAGCATTCCATGCGTTCCATCTTTATTGCTTTTACACCACAACTACTGTTCCCAATACTATACACCCTGCCAATGAAATGATTATACTGATAAAGTATTTCCCCCCCACAATTTTGTTCAGTTTCAGGTTACAAAAATTCAGAGAAGTCACAAAGACATGGCCAGGCAGCCATATAATGACCTTCTATAGATCAAAGAGTATATTTAGAATCATCCTGCAAAATCTTTACTGAGCATTCACCAAGGTATTGATTCATAATTAGGGTTGGGCATCAGGGGGAGAATATGAAAATAGACATAACATGGTTCCCAAAAGAAGCATTTAAGAAGAGCAAATTCTGGAATTCCAGAATTTTAGATAAGTTTTAAATCTAGAGAGGGAAGTCTATAAGGTGGTAACAATGTATCCCCATATACATAATGAGAAGAGTAATAAGAACCTAAGTGTATATGGTGGATTTGTGTTCTGGCCCCAAGGAGCAGGAGAGGTGAAGGAGAAATTGTGTGGCGCTTTTGAAAGAACTTATTCATTGAATAATTTGTAAATCTCATTGATCTCCTTTGTTGATTTCCCAAAATGATTTAGTCAAAGGAATAGTGCTGGTTTTTCAAAGCAAATGAAAAACAAATTGAAATATCAAGTTTCTGCTCCCACTCAGAAGGCATTTCCTGTGGGGTGTTGTGCCATAAATGAAGGAAACGTGAAAGG
>PVJD01008233.1:45289-74954 GCA_004026545.1 Mormoops blainvillei | reverse complement strand
TGGAATTTTTAAAATATCTAAGTATATACTTTAAGATCCATTCATGATAACAATTCAACCCCTAAAGTGTGGTATCAGAATTGTGTGTAGAGGTAAGCTGATCAGCAAACATTGAAGTGTGGCTACTATTTCCAGAAGTAGTTTTCCCGGGATCAGGATATTGTTTTTTGATTAATGAAAACAAAGACTGATTTTTTTTTAACCATTTTATGAAAACATAAGAACTTTCTCTTACACAAGCAATGTATGTTCAATATAGAAAAAATTAAGAGAGATAAGTAAGACCTATATATATAGAATTCCACATCCCACACCCCACTTTTTAAACACAGAATGATCACTTTGCCATTTAACTCAGGCATTTGTCAGTCTCTGTGTCCAGCTGTTTCATAACTTTCTGAGTCCATCCCTAATGTTGATGTCCTGGATGCCTGTGACCAGGTGGCGCTTGGGGTGGACATCCTGACCCCATAACTCCCACCATCCATGGGAGCTGCAGGACCCATCACAACAAGTGGGCCTGCAGATGTACTGGTAAACAGTGAGCTACTGTCCCCGGTATTAGGTGTCTTGGTGGCCACTCCAACGCCAGCAGTAGTGGCTGTGTCAGCAGGGACCAAGGACAGCCTAAGGTGGGGTGGTGGTGTCCATAGACCCCTCAGTGTCAACTGCAGGGTTGAAGTTTATGGAGGTGCTGTTTGCTGCGGAACCCATAACGGGTAGTCTGGTGCTAACAGGAGTGCAGGGGAGAGAGGTTCTGTTCTGCTGACCATCAGAAATCCCTAAGGTGGGCTGAAGTGTGGTTTGGGAGCCAGTGGGATTGTATGTGGCAGGGCAGAGTTCCTTCAGTGCAGGTGGGCCAGTGGAGGGGACTGCAGGATGCCTGTGCTCCATGCTGCACTGAATTTGGTCAAATGGCAAGAATCTCACACTAGAGCCTGGAGAAGACATGATTGTGGCAGCAGAGGAAGAGGGAATAGTGTCTATTTCCATGTCATCATCACCTGACGTAGGCTGAGAGGTCAAACTGGCAGATGTCCTGAATGTTATGGTAGCAGGGACCTGCCCAGCTTGAGTGGCCCGGGGCAGGGTGTCTTCAATTGCTAAGCCAGGTGGAGAGAAAGAAGAGGCACTCTGAGTGACACCACAGTCTTCCATGACTTCAGTTTTGTCTTCCCAGGTCTTTTTGCTCTTCTCCTCTGTGTTCTCTAAGGTGCCCAGGATTTGTCACCAGCAAGGCAAGGCAGGCTAGGAGGTGGCAGCAGCTCACCTCGATCCCACAGCAGTGGTGGCAGCGGTAGCAAACGCGGTGTGGGCATTTTGTGTTCACAGGGCTTCCTGTTGGCAGAGGCCAGTAAAGAATTGCTGCTTGATGTGTTCTCAGCATCCATCTCCTTACCCAATGCTGGTGAACCTGGAAAGCTGGGCGGATGGTCTTCAACTAGCACTTTGTTTGCAGATCTCTCTGGCAGCATGGGAGCAGCATGGGGTTGGGTCACAGGGCACTGAGCCAGGCTTCAGGGAGGCAGGATATCTCCCACTGCGTGAGCTTGTGACCAGCTGGCCTTTGAAGGAGGAGCCCATGGGAGACATCTGGATGTTCCCACTCAAGCTGTCTTCTGGGAGCTTAGAATTGAGGTCCAGAGGTCCAGGGCTGAGCTTGGGGGAAGTGAGGGCTCCCTTGGTCTTCAGGGACCTAGATGTCAGTGGTAGATCCCCACTGCCATGGGGCCTGTTCCAGTTATCCTGTTCATTGGTCTGCATGGTTGTCTTTGCCATCCCTTTTGGAGACTCTTTTTGGATCTTCACCTCCATCTCTTCTGGGCAAGAAAGTGGGATGGTGCTGGATGGTCCTGGCTTCACAGCCTTGACTACCTGCTCAGGTGGTGAATGTGGGAGAGAAAAATCTGTGTCCTGCAGGAGAGAGATAGATGCTCCTCAAGTGTCCAAACATCATAGAAGCAGACAGCACGGGCTTCTTTGGCACGTCCTTCCAGGTCACCAAGAGGAGGATCCGCACGGACACATAATGTGTGGAAGAGGATGCCACCTCCTCTGCTGGACGTAAAGAACAGATGGTAAAGGTGCACATTCCCAGAGGAACTGTCTGTGACCAGGGCCCATGGTAGGTGCTGGAGCAGCAGGGTGATTCTGGCCAGGTGGGGCATCATCATGGTGGACAGGGGAATCCACGAAATTATGGCCATGGGGCAAGCCACAGCTGTGGCAGCGGAATGACAGACAAATCTCTGAAAGCAAATTGACCATCTAGAGCCAGTTGTGCGCCAAACCTGACAATGGGGTAGAATCTGGGAGAGCTTCTCCTTTTCTTCCCACACCTCTCAGGGCCTAGAAACCTCTGAACTAACTTCAGCCAGGGCCTTGTGGTGTCAAAAAGAAAGCTGCTTGTGGGCCAGGCTCAAGGGGGTGGGGCATATGTGAGGGGGAGGGAAGTGCCAGGAGGTGGGTGTGTGGGGACACGCAAGTCCAGTGAATGAAGAGATAAGAGCAAAGGTTTAAAGGTGATGCCCCAGTGACTGGCCAACCCCTTCTGCAATTCCTAGGGCCTGGGACTTCCCCCTGTATGTTGCAGGTGTTTGGCACCAGATGGGCCACCAGGGAGGGACTGTTCAGGACTATGGAAGCCCCAGGTGCTAGAGCTCATCCCTCTTGGCATCAGCTCTGTAGCCCCCTTAGCCCCTTGCCAGGGGTCCCAGAGGCCAAAGATCTTCAAAGTAAAAGACATGAAAAGTAATGGAAATGATCAGAAAAAAAACAAGCAACATTTGAAGTACTTTGGTTATATATCATGTTTAAATTCATAACCATTGTCTCAACCACTGAAGGCACCATGCCTTCATAAACCTATTATGTTTATTAGGCTGAATGACACTTTAAGAAAAAAAAAATTAAACCATGAACAAAATGATACTGCCTGACAAAAATAAGGTTGTATCTTGTGTGGCCATGAAAAAACCCACATTATCAGATTTTAAAAAGTCAAGTCACTCTACATTTAACATATTGTTTCCCTTATTTAGTTTTGCATATTGGGCATATATTTATTTTATCAGTCATTTTAATCATGTGGAAATAATAGTATTTGACTTAAAGAATGTTAGAACATTAAAATGCTGTTTCCTTCGCCTCCACAGATATGATTTTCTTGACCACATACTATGTATTTCAGAGGTTTTCTAACCTTTTCGTCACTGCTGGGATGTGTGTGTGTGTGTTCATGTGTGCATATGCACACGTGTGCTCACCTAACTCCCGAGTGCTGGCATTTATAAGTTACTATTTCTAATTTTATTGAACCCCAAATCAATAATGTTGAAAGCACTGAATGACTTCATTTTAGAATTTTGGACAAGCTAGCTTAGTGATGTTGTCTAAATAAACACAGAAATACTGGATATATTTACCCAGTTCTTTCTCTAAGGACAACTATAAACAAGTTGGATACCACTATTAAAAATTAGTTAGAATCACTAAAAGAACAGAAACACAAAATCACAAAAGCCAAAGGAAAAGTCCTTAGGAAGTAGGTATTCTGCAGGAAGGCAGGAAGTCACTAACATAACAGGTAGTCCCGCCGCCACCGAATCAGTCAACCAAACAGCTGTACCACACAGACTGATGAGTTACTCTAAGTACTTCTTAGGTAGGTGACTTTCTTTTTGTCAGCTATTATCTGAAATTACGAAGGCTTCTTAATTAAAAATATGATCCTGTTACTGTGAACTCTATATCCTGAATTATTTTCCATGTTATGAGGCCTATTTCTCTTAAGCATGGTTCTAAACTTTGTTTTAGAATGATAGTAATTTTTGCTTGGAAATTAGAAAAATCTAATGTACTTCAATAACTGTTGTTCGAATTATCATCTGAAAGTAGATGATTTTCTTAGTATAAAATCACAGTGGCATCCAGCAAAAATTGAATGTTATAAAATTTGAAGTTAAAAAAAGGTTATTAATTTAATCAAAAATAGAATCTATTGTTTATCTCTAAAAGAGAGGTTTTTTAAATTTTTCTACATTTATATTCTTCCTTTTCTCACAGTTATATGTTTGCGCAGGACCGAACTTGGGAGTTAACGATCAGGTTATTTACCAGTGGCAGTTTAAAACATGAGATAAATATAAGAGCTCTGCTGTTTGATACAGAACATGTGGCTTTGTACTTGCAGCACTGGTAGCGTTAGTCTGATATTTCAGCTCTCCTGTAAGAATGAAAAACACACTGGATGTTACAACTTCGTAAGAAAAAATGGAAAATGCCTTGATAATTATATATTGAACTCATAGTAAAACAGTCCGTTTTAATGTTGCCTTAAATAAAGTATACTATTAAAATTAGTATTGGTTTATTCTTCCTGTTTTCAATGTAGCTATTAGAAAATTTAAAATTACAGCTGGGGTTCACTTTGTGTATTGCATTACATTTCTATCAGGCAGTGCTGGTCTGCAGATACAGGGGACACGGTGGACTTTACAGACACACTCACAGGTTTACTGGTGTGCAGTGGTGCCTTGAAAGCACATTGTCTTGTCATGAGTAGGTCAAGTGCAAAGGAAAACATTTCCCATATTAGATATGAAAATTATTTCATTTAAAATGTTCATTTTTAAATAAAATGTGCATTAGTTATTTTGCAACTTCCTCAGCTAATTTCTTAAGGTGTAATACAAACACAAACTAATTTTGTTTATAAGACAGTATAAAAGTCAAACCACTGAAAATATCGTCTTTCAAAAAGCATATTATATCCATAGAAAACATTAATATTTTATTTCTCTTCATTTTTAGTAATGTTTCTAAATATTCTCAAAGCCACATGAGTATTTTCATCTTCATCTTCAATTTTTTTTAAAAAGATGTTTAAAGGAAAACAAAATTAATCTCTCTTTGGTTCAGTCTGCCTTTCTCTCACACAGAATATTTGGTTCAGTCTGCCTTTCTCTCACACAAAAAGTTCATTTGGTTTTTTTCCATAAGATGGCTCTAGTAGTGCTTAGTTATCTTTAACTTCATTCGAAACAATTTGGTTAGATTGTATTGTGACAGCTGTCATACAAGCAAGAATTAAAAAGAAAAAATTAAAATTGGTGAATTTTATGTAGCCATTTTAATATTGAAGATGGAAGATAATATGCAACATTTTGGGCATATTATGCTTTATTATTTCAAGGAAGTTTAAAAACGCAACTGAAATGCAAAATGGGATTTATGCGGTGTATGGAGAAGGTACTGTGGCTGATCGAACGTGTCAAAAGTGGTTTGCGAAGTTTTGTGCCGGAGATTTCTTGCTGGACAATGTTTCAAGGTCCTGTAGACCAGTTGAAGTTGACAGCAATCAGATCTAGACATTAATTGAAAAAAAATCAATGTTATAGCACTCTGGAGACAGACAACATACTCAAAATATCCAAATCAATACAGTTATTTGTGAAAATGAAAAATGTATCTTTCATTTCATGGAAAAAAACACATCCTTTCTGGCGAACCTGATATAATGAAAGTTGCTTATAGAGCACTTCACACTCACATCCTCAAGTATATTTTATATATGGAGCATTTTCCAAATAAAATTCTAGGAAGCACATTTCAATCATTTCAGAATAAAGCCTAGTTTGTTTTTATTTTAGCTTTGTCCTTGAAATTTGGACAAAGAGCAGAATATCTATAATTTTCTTTTTAAAGACGAGAAATGGTATTACCTATGCTGGCATCCCTAAGATTATGACTAAACAAAAATGTTTACTTTGAGGGGTCCTTAAAACATAATATTAAAATGGACAACCAATGGTAAAAATTGGAGGAAGAGAAGTTTTTAGCAGGTGTGTGGATTTGAGTAAAAGTGGATAAGGAAGTTAGGGTGGGGAAGAAGTCCTCTGTTGACCTCCAAAGCTCGGTTTCAGAACCAGCAACAGATGGCCTCTAGAATGTTTTCTAGATGTTTACAGATGTGTTAGTGGCAGGTCTTTCCCAGATTTGAAGGAGGGTGGGTCACAATGCATAACCAGTCAAGGCACAAGTCAGGGAAGTGAGGGAAAGGGGACACTGTCAGAGATGTGAGCCGCAAAACAGTGGTTAGGTCCTTGGAGAAGAGACACTCTTGGGGGATTTCAGTGGGTGTGCTCAGGAGTACATGAGACACTAAACTTGTTTGGGACTCGGGAAAAGCTCATCTTGAACTGCTTTGAGTGTTTAATTTTCAAATAAATCATTAAAATGAAACATTAGCCAAAACAAATTAAAATTAAAAGCAAATTCTGCATATACTGAAAAAGTATAAATTTATACTAACCTGACTCAATAACACAAAATTCTGTGAGGCTTTTAATCTGCATTTCCATCTTTGTTTTGAGATTAAATACTTTTAAGAAACCCTTTCCAGATATGCCTGACTGCTTGTACTCTGTATTTTGTGTTGGTGTCTTTAAGAAACTGGTGTCATTAAGTTGCTTTATCATGGAAGCATGTGCTAAAGTTTTAGTCAAACATTAAACAAATCATATATGGCTTTGCTCCTGACTTGTGCAAGGAGTTTATAGATAGAAAAGAAATCAAAGACAGTCTCAGGTTCTTGCTAAAGAAATATGCTTTGTAGTTTAAGGAACACTTTACAAACTCTATATATACAAAAAGCAGTGGAAAACTCAAAAGCTCAGTTGATCAAATGTGAAGGGTGGAGGGATTTGTTGGGATCAATTGAAGATGAAAGAATAAAAAATCTATATATGACCTAGAAAAGGGCCAGCCAATCTATAACCTATCCAAGACTTTAACCTATCCGACCTATCTCCGATACCCAGAAGTAGAGGATCAAATCTTCCAAATCAATAGGTTAGGCACTGTAATGGAAAAAGTCAGAAGTTCTAACTGAAACACAATCCAGCACCTTGATGATAACAGACAGCCCAGCAACAGTCAAAATGTTGAAATCAGTCCAAGATAACGAACATCGTACGATCACACCTGCTGCTTCTTCCAGCCAAGGGCCCTCAAACTTGCACAGTTCTTGCAATCTGAAAGAAAAAAAAAAAAAACTATCTTTGCAACAGAAGATCAAGGAGTCTATATAATTTCAAGTTGTTCCAAACTGCTCCTTTTTTAGTCACCTCTAACCTATTAGATAAAAATATATATGAACCCTTTTCCTGGAGCAAATGTCTCCTTGTCTTTTGTCATTCAGATTCAAGGCTTACTGACAAAAGTAAGCCATTTTTAGCTTAGATTTTTGCCCAGCAGTTCCTGTTTTACCACCTTTATTTCTGTTAACAGGTTTTTATATTTCAAGTCTATAGCAATTACAAAGCTCTTTGAATAGAAATCCTAGAGACCCTCCTTATTAGCATGCCGTCGGGTTCCAATGTATGTGTTAGTAACGTTAAGTAAGAACTAAAGCCTACTGATTTGAAACAAGGTACCAGAGGTAATAAAAGCTAAACTATTTTTGGAGATAAAATTATATATGAACTGAAATATAACAAAAATGCTTAAATACCAGAACTAATCACTGCAGTTATTATGAATCGATAATTTCTACTCTTTAACTGTATGCATTATGCATAGAATAATTTGTTTTTTCTTGTTTTTATATAATGTGACTCATAGAAATTCTACAGAGAAATTGAACATGATATGCACACACACATTTATAATAAATGAAGTGTCATAAGTTTGAGTTAAGTTTGTGAACAACTTTACTCCAATCAAATCTCTTTGAAAATTTGATTTATCTTGGAAAGTGGTTCCAGGTAGAATGTTATAAAACTGAATTTCAGAATAATGGTAATATTCTTCTTTTTAAGCTTTATTCTTTTTTCTGTGGCCATATCCCTTTGAAATATCTGATTATTTGTCTTCAGTTTTCCTCTTATTATTTCTCACCCTCCTAAGACAAATAAACACACACCCACAACCTCACCCCTAAGACAAAGGATGGCTAAACTTTTGGTTATGTTTCCAGTATCTCAAATTAATATTTTGGGTGCTGATCCTTTTACATAGTCTCCCGTGAGTTACTCCCACTTTCTCTTTATCTTGTATGTGTGTGGGTATCTGTTTGTGCTCAGTGGGGCTTAGAATTAAAGACTCTATTCTACACAATGCATCCATTCTATTAAGAGCCAAATTCTTATCTTGCTTTGAACCCTCAAGGATCATTGACTTCAAAAGAATGTATTATGTTACAAAGTGGCTCCACACAGCTGTAGAGAAAGGCATAAAATTGCTCCTGAGAGACCGGTTCCTCAATTCAATGTGATGTTATTCTGCTGCATACATAAGTAGCTCTGTGTTCCCTCTGGTGAATGAATGTTGTGTGTTTGTGATCAAGAATACTTGGACGAAAGAGAATTCTGGTGTTCTTTCTCTAATTATTCTCAGGTCATAGTTGAGATGATATCAAAATAAAAACTCATTAATATTTTAAACTGGAGGATGTTTTATGATTTATGTTATCTTTGAAGTACAACTAAGAAGTAAAAGTCAGATAAAAGAAAAGATCCATAAAGGACCAATTCTCTAGGTGCCTTCTAAACCAAAAGTTTTCCAGAATATAAGTTTACTTGTTTAATTGCAGTCATTATGAAGGGGGTCTCAGATAGAAAATAAAAATCACATGTAAGGAATGAAAGAAAAGTGTATGATCACTGTTCATGAATGCCATCTGATCCATTTATATATACGCAAATGGATATACAACAGTTTTATTTTTTGTAGTTTTGTAGGTCACTCTAATGTTTCCAAAGAAATCTGAAATTCTAGATATTGACACATCCCTTTTAACCTTTCTAATCTTTCCCCTATACAATCTAATTATGCAAAATAATTTTAGATTTGCATTTTTCTATACCTTTTTTTCACAAAATATATTTTATGTTAAATAGGTGCTTAGCAAAAAATAGAGTAAAACAAGGTTCTAAGTTCAGATATATTTGGGGCCTTTGGACATAAAAGAATGTTAACCAAATTTCTTTTGCTTAGTATTTGGCAGAACCTCCACTTTACCACATTACCTGCAAAAATAGGATATGGGGTATTCACCATGCTCGCAGATCCAAAGCCATTCTGCTCTCCCAGCCCGGCATCAGTGTTATTGGCACTGTGCAGGACTTTCTGAACTTCTAGTGCATACATTTATGTTAAGTAAGGACCATTCCATTTGATTGTCTTAAATTTCCCCTTCAACATTTTTTAATCTTTCAGTTAATTTCTCAAAAATGAGCACTGCTATCCACTGTTAAATACACTCACAATTTTGCATTGTTTGTCAGTTTGGATTTGTGCTGGTGCCTCAATTTGTTCTTTATCCAATGGATAAATTTAGGAGGTTTTCCAGTTCTAGACATTTAAACATTTCTGGAAGATTTCGTATGGGTATAACTAACAAGGCTAAAAGTGGTAGCCTCAGTTGTAAATATAATAACAATATTTGATGGAAAGACATTGATATTTTTATTTTTGCCCTTATAATTAGGTATTATTACCCATTCTTCTTCTGTTGGTATCCATTACATATTGTTGTTAGGAGAATTATAATCTTATTATGTAATCATGTTGCAAATTTATATTAAGTAAAGCAATTATATTTTGACCCACAGTGAAATGGTATATAGAAAAAGAAACATTGTGATGAGATAAAGATAGTCATTAGTCCCGATTTTCTTCAGCCTATGAACTGGGCATTAGATGTGTTGTGGTTGTTGCCTTTACCAGTGTTTTTATAAAGTGCTCAAGAACCAGTAAGATAGCAGAACAAATGAACTTCTATTAGGAGTTTCCATAACTCATAATTAGAAGATTTCTGCATGTGATTTCTGAATATATGATGCATAATTTTCTGGAAAAAATAGTGCAATAAAAAGCATCATATGAGAAATGACCTGCATAACACTTTTCCAGTCCTCTGATTTTGATTCGTAAGAAAAGTTATATAAGCACTAACACATGCTGAAAAGAACCGTATCTTGTTCATGGGAATATTTTATAACTAGGTGGAAAATATGCAAAAAGATATAATACTGAAACTAGGAGATTTTGTGAATGTTATGGGCAGAATTTTACTCATAAATGACCAATGCAAATGTTTCTCCATGTTTACTAAGTTATGTTTTTATTATTCTAATGTTTTAGATCTGCAAATCTTGTTATGTGAAAATTATAAATTGAAAGCAGACTTAAGTATTCTTACAAGAAAAGTAAAATGAATATATAAAAATAAGCCTTCCCTGGCTGGTGTTGCTCAGTGGATTGAGTGCCGACCTGTGTACCAAAAGGTAGCTGGTTCGATTCCCAGTCAGGGCACAAGCCTGGGTTGTGGGCCGGGTCACTAGTAGGGGGCATGTGAGAGGCAACCACATGAATGTTTCTCTCCCTCTTTCTCTCTCCCTTCCCCTCTGTCTAAAAATAAATAAATAAATAAATAAATAAATAAATAAATAAAATCTTTTTTAAAAATTAGCCTCATTTTATTTGTCTTTTTCTATACTTCTCCCTGGCTCTTTTTACATAATTCCACAATTTATATAATTCCAGCTAGTATAATAATAACACATATTAATGGGTACCTGGGAGTCCACAAGTTAAATGAAATTAAAGATAAAAAATGGATATTGTAGTGGTGTATAGATACAATTCAAGAGTTAGAAAGAGAATTTCCAAATATCTAATGCTTTTCCTATCCACGGTTTTTTGCTCTTTCCAACGTATAGTCCTGAATACAAACATGAACATTGGCTTGAATATTATAGTTGCTATTTTACATTTTCTTCAGCAAAATAAATTGTATTACATAAAAAATACTTTAAAATTTGTTTAAAAAATTTAGAGATTACATGCAAATTAAAATTTAGAGATTACCTAAATTAGAAGTTGGTAAAATTAAATGTTAAAAAGCCCTTAGCAGAGCATATTAAGGAGACACTCTAATGATACTGTGAATGTCTACATATATGACTTGAAGACTAAGGTGAATATTTTATACTGATGTCTATAGTTTGAAATTTTATGCAAAATGATATTCATTGTTACTGTAGTGGTAATTCATTACCAGTAGTATTAGTAGTACTAGTAATAGTAATGTCACCATCATTGTTATTTTTTGCCGTAAAACCTCTGTGAGAACTCTGAACATTGGCAGCTGACTTTCAATACTAGAGCTCACAGGTCCGAATTAAGATATATTTAGTTGACATATTTGGAATCTAGTTAGTTTGTTATTTAGCTATGTGAATAATCTCACAATTTAAGATCTCTTTTAGCCATAGGTCTACCATGGCTGCAAAAGTCTACTATCACAGAACAGTTTAGACAATAATTAGTTCAAAGTGTAAAAAGGTGTCCTCATTAAATGTTCCCACAAAGGTGTTATGAACCTGCTTGAAATTGGAGAATAAGTTCTTCTATATTGTTTGATTGTTTAACAAATGACTTCAATAACATTACAAGCAATTATATGTATTATGCACTGCACTGTTCGTTTTTATTTATCTGTTTTGGGGAGTATTCATTTAGAGTTTTATTTATCTTTTTTCCATCACCATTTATCTCCCCATACCCTCTTCCACCACCACCCACTCCCCTCCCCCCTGTAATCGCCATACTGTTGTCCGTGCCCATGAGTTGGTTTTTTTTTTTCTTTCTTTTTTTGCTCAATCACTCCACCGTCAACACTCCCCAGAGCTGTCAATATTATATTAGTATCAGGTATACAGCATAGTGGTTAAATATTTCCATAACCCGTGTTTTCCATGGAAAACAGTCATATCCCATGGGACATACAAACAGCTACTTTCCCTGTCCTCTGTCTTGACCTGCAAATATATATTTAAGCTGTCATTAATTTCCATACACTCACAGGTTAAATCAGTTAGCATTTTATCTTAGAAATATATACCATGTTTAATTTAAAGGGAGTAAGTAAAGACTGTCCATCACACAAAGTGTGCTGTTTTCCCAAAGTTCCCAATATAATAAAAATGAGAAGGAACAGTTTATTTATGGATATCCGTATTTTTATAATAGCAGCACCAAGGGGATAACTCCTAAAATATAATTCTTTACTTAGGAGAGAAGTTTTCTTCAGTGATTTACTTTTAATAACAACCAAAATAGAATAATTTGAAATATAACTACATTAATAAAATATTGATTAATAAAAACTGTTATAAGAAAATACCTGAAGCATTAATAGATCTACATCTGTAAATTATAATTTTACCTAGTTCAGATTGTTAGCTTAAAAGAGAATCCCATAAAAAATGTATAATTGTGACAGGGTAGTAAAACGCTGGGAAAATTTCTGGGCAAGTTGAATACAGAAACTGAGACAAGAAAATTAAACAAGGCCAAACAGTTTGAGCAAATTACAGCCAGCTGGTGAGTCACAAGACCTTCTCTCCCTTAACCAAGAACACTTGGTAGCAAATGGCTTATACCTTTCCTCCCTAACCAAAGAATACAAAGCTTAAATCTCCCTGGCCCAGGAAATAGAGAACAAAGGCCAAATTAATGTCATTTGTGCCAGCTAACCCAAGAACATATAAAGACAGGGGAAAAGATAACAAAAACTCCATGAAAAGCCAGACAGACCCAAGATAAAAGTAAAACAGTATAGCAGACCAAAGAACATTCCCAAACCCCTTAAGCACTCATTGTGATGCGTCAGCATATTAAAAATGCACCTGAAAATCTGATGAATATTCTGTTGAAACCCTTCCCTAAGATCCTCACCCACAGAAAAAAGATTAAAAAAAAGCCTTCATGACAAAGACTTACTATAGATTCACTATAGGTTACAAGCCCAATCTCCTTCCCCAGTAAGAGCTTTTTACTTTTTCCTAATTTCTAATAATTAGAAGACTTGCAGCCAGGGGAGCAGTGGTCAGTGGCAGCTTGACCTGGGCTTACCCTCTGATCCTGTCTCCAGGGTTCCCTTGTTCTCTGACTTCCCAGTGAGTTAAGAGCAGCCCTGCCTTGGCTCACTTCTGTCATTGTGACCTTCACCTCCCAGTGAGCTGACAGCACCCCTGTGTTGGCTCATTTCTTTCCTATCACATTTCTGGGGAACCAAAGCAGGGCACTGTCTAGGCTCTCCTATTACTTCTTCTACCCTAAGTCCTCCCTTTGTTTCACTTTCCACAGCTTTAATAAACATACTTTCAAAATCACCTGGGCTTATATTGTGAAATCTTTCCTACACGAAGTCAAGAACTCACACACTACAGGCCTGCCTGAGGCAGAACTGCTCCAGGCTGGTCCCTGTCACATACTATAATCATTACATGATTCTTTAGTTGTTGTTGTCATTGATTTTATTTTTTTCCTTTTTAATTGTTGTACAATTACAGCCATCCCCATTTCCCCCCCGTTATTCTCACCCACCCCACCCAACCCCACCTCCCACATTCAATCCTCCTGCTCTCTGTTGTCTTTATCTATGGGTCCTTTATACATGTTCCTTCATGACCCTTCCCCTTCTTTCCCCCGTTATTCCCTCCCACTTCCCCTCTCATTACTGTCAGTTTCTTCTTTATTTCCATGTATCTGGTTCTATTTCTCTCGCTTGTACATTTGGTTACTTAGGTTCCACTTATAGGTGAGACACGTGGTATTTCTTTTTCATCACCCGGCTTTTTTCACTTAGCATAATGCTCAGCAGTTCCATCCATGCTGTCGCAAGGGAATGAGCTCCTTCTTTCTTTCTGCTGACCAGTATTCCATTGCCTAAATGTACCAAAGTTTTTTGATCCACACATTCACTGATGGGCATTTAGGCTGTTTCCAGCAGTTGGCTATTATAAATTCTGCTGCTATGAACACTGGGGTGCACAGGTTCTTTTGAATTGGTGTTTCAGGATTCTTAGGGTATAATCCCAGCAGTGGAATTGCTGGGTAAAAGAGGCACTTCCATTTTTAGTTTTTTGAGGAAATTCCATAATGGATTCCACAGTGGCTGTACCAGTCTGTATTCCCTCCAACAGTGTACTAGGGGTCCCTCTTCTCCACATCCTTGCCAGCCAGCACTTTTTGTTGACTTGTTTATGATGGCCATTCTGACTGGTGTGAATGGTGTCTCACTGTGGTTTTGATTTGCATCTGACGGCTAGTGATGCTGAGCATCCTTTCATATGTCTATGGGCCCTGTGCATGTCCTCCTTAGAGAAGTGTCTGTTCATGTCCTTTGCCCATTTTATAATTGGATTGTTTGTCTTCCTGGTGTGGAGTTGTGTAAATTCTGTGTATATGTTGGTGATCAAATCCTTGCCTGAGGTATCATTGACAAATATATTTTCCCATATGGTTGGTTCCCTTTTCATTTTGCTGATGTTTTCTTTAGCCGTGCAGAAGCTTCTTTTTTTTAAGGGGGGGGGAGTATATTTTATTCAGTATGCTATTGCAGTTGTCCCATTTTTCCACCCTTTATCCCCTCTGCTCTGCCCATCCCATCATCCCCACACCTCTTAGTCCATGCCCATTGGCTGCACATGCCAGTTCTTTGGCTTCTTATTTTGATGCAGTTTGTTTATTCTCTCCTTTATATCCCTTGTTCTAGGGGACATATTGGTGAAAATATTGCTGCAGGGAATATCTGGAATTTTCCTGTCTACATTCTACTGTAGGGCTTTTATGGTGTCATTACTTACATAAGACTTTCATATATGTTCAGTTTATTTTTGTGTATGGAGTAAGTTGGTGGTCAAGTTTCATTTTTTTGCATGTAGCTGTCCAGATCTCTAAAAACCATTAGTTGGAGAGGCTATTTTTAGTCCATTTTATGCCCACGCCCCCTTTGTCAAATATTAATTGACCATAGAGACATGGGTTTATTTCTGGGTTCTCTATTCTGTTCCATTGATCTATGTGTCTGTTCTTAAACCAATACCAGACTGTTTTGATTATAGTGGCTTTGTAATATAGTTTGATATCAGATATTGTAATCCCTCCTACTTTGTTCTTCTTTCTGAAAATTGCTGAGGCTATTCAGGGTCATTTATAGTTCCATATAAATTTTTTAAATGTTTGTTTTATACCTGTGGAATGTATCATTGATATTTTAATAGGGATTGTATTGAATCTATAAATTGTTTTAAGTAGTATGGACATTTTGAGGATGTTAATTATTCCAGTCCATGAACATGATATATGCTTCCATTTATTTGTGTCTTCTTTAATTTCTTTCATCAGTGTTGTGTAGTTTTCTGAGTACAGGTCTTTTAACTCCTTGGTTAGTGTTATTCCTAGGTACTTTATTTTTCATGTTACTATAGCAAATGGGACATTTTTTTCCTAATTTCTGTTTGTGATATTTCATTGTTGTTATATAAAAATGCCTTCAATTTCTGAATATTGACTTTGTATCCCGCTATTTTGCCAAATTCACTTATTAAGTTGAATAGTTTTTTGGTGGAGTCTATGGCATTTTCTATGTACACTATCATGTCACCTGCAAACAGTGACAGTGTTACTTCCTCCTTCCCAATTTGGATGCCTGTTATTTCTTTTTCTTGTCTGATTGCTGTGGTTTTCAATGCTCTGTTGAATAGGAGTGATGAAAGCAGACATGCTTGTCTTGGTCCTGATCTTAGTGGGAAAACTTAGTTTTTGCCCTTTGAGTATGATGTTGGCTGTGGTTTCTCGTATATGGTCTTTATTATGTTGAGGTACTGTCTGTATACTCCCACTTTGCTGAGTGTTTTTATCTTAAATGGGTACTGTATCTTATAAATGCTCTTTCTGCATCTATTGATTCGATCATGTGATTTTTGTCTTTCCTTCTGATTATCTGATGTATTACATTTATTGATCTGTGGATATTGTACCATCCTTGCATCCCTGAGAAGAATCCCACTTGATCATGGTGTATGATCTTTTTAATGTTTGCTGGTTTTGGTCTGCCAATATTTTGTTGAGGATTTTAGTGTCCATGTTCATCAGCAATATTGGCCTGTAGTTTTCTTTCTTTGTTGTGTCTTTATCTGGTTTAGGGATTAGTATGATGCTGCCTCATAAAAAGAGTTTGGGAGTCTTCCCTCTACTTGGATTTTTTTGGAATAGTCTAGGAAGGATAGGGGTTAGCTCTTCCTTAAATGTTTTGTAAAATTCTCCTGTGAAACTGTCCGGTCCAGAGCTTTTGTGTGCTGGGAGTTTTCCCATTACTGCTTCAATTTCATTAGCTGTTAATTGGTCTGTTCAGGCTTTCTGCTTCTTCTTGATTGAGTTTTGGAAGAATATATGTTTCTAGGAATTTTTCCACTTCACCCAAGTTTTCAAATTTCTTAGCATATACTTGATCGTAGTAATTTCTTACAATCCTTTGTATTTCTCTGGTGTCAGTTGTAAATCTCTCCTCTTTCATTTCTGATTTTATATATTTAGGTCCTCTGTCTTTTCTTCTGGTGAGTCTGATTAAAGGCTTGTCAATTTTGTTTACATTTTCAAAGAATTAGTTCCTGGATTTATTGACCCTTTGAATTGTTCTTTAGTCTCTATGTCATTTAATTCTGTTCTGGTCTTGGTTATTTCCTTTCTTCTACTCACTCTGGGCTTTGTTGTTATTTCTCTGGTTCTTGTAGATATATGGTTAGGTTGTATATTTTAAATTTTTTCTATCCATTTTAGGTAGGCCTGTATTGCTATGAACTTTCCTCTCAGGACTGCCTTCTCTGTGTCCCATAGGTTTTGGACCATTGTATGTTCATTTTCATTTGTTTCCAGAATCTTTTTGATTTCTTCCTTGATCTCATTATTAACCCATTCATTGTTTAATAGCATGCTATTCAATGTGCATGAATTTGAGTGTTATTGAGTTTTTCCTTGAGGTTGGTTTCTAGGTCTGAGAAAATCTTTGATATGATTTCAATTTTCTTAAATTTGTTGAGGCTTGTTTTGTGTCCTATCATGTGGTCTATCTCTGAAAATGGTCCATGTCCATTTGAAAAGAATGTACATTTTGTATATATATATATATACAAATGTATATATGTATACATATATATATGTATATATGTATATATATATATATCAGTTAAGTTCATTTGATCTAGGACATTGTTCAATGCCACAATAACCTTGTTGATATAATAATCATTATATGATTTTTTAAAAAAGATTTTATTTATTTTTTTAGAGAGTAGGGAAGGCAGGGAGAAAGAGAGGAAGAAAAACATCAATGTGGTTGCCTTTTGTGCATCCCCTACTAAGGACCTGGCCCACAAACCAGGCATGTGCCCCGACTGAGAATCGAATCAGTGACCCTTTGTTTCTCAGTACAGCACTCAATCTACTGAGCCACACCAGTCAGGGATAATCATTATATGATTCTTATAAGACAAAGGGAGTCAGAAAGTTTTTTCTAAATTACCTCACTGCAGTGAGGATCTAAATATATCTAAATATGTCTATATTTATATATATGGAAAATGTGACAATTTGCATCCAAATAAAAGCTGCATTATTGACATTTTATGCCTTTTCATTAAGTTAGCATGAAGAAAATAAGTAGAAACTCATCCCACACCCCATATAATATTATCTCCACTGAGTTACAACCTCAATGTCATCTTACAAAGTAAACTGTATAATGTTACTAAACAGTGGAACTTTCTCTGGAGCTATGTGACCTGCACACACACACACACACACACACACACACATTCAAGTAGAAACTTTACTTGATTCCACTGGTGGAGTCTGATGAAAATCAGTATTTCTTTATAATTAGGGATGTCTGCTACAATAATGTTATTTAAAAATATCTCGACTAATGCTCACTGTCTTCATTCTTTTTCCTTTTTAAAATTATTTTGTTGAATTTATTGAAGTGACATTGGTTAATAAAATATGTATAATTCATGTGCATGGTTCTATAATACTTTATCTGTTTATTGCATTGTGTGTTTCCACCCAAAATCAAATCTCCTTCAGTCATTATGTATTTGACCTCCTTCACAACATCCCCCACCTTCCCCTCTACTAAACAGCATACTATTGTCTGAGTTTTTTGTTTGTTTATTTGTTACTTATAGATTTATAGCTTATATATGAGTAAAATCATATGGTTCTTGGTTTTTTCCATCAGACTTATTTCATTTAGCATGATACTCTCAAGATTCATCAATATTCTTACAAATGGCAGTATTTTATCTTTTCTTATGGCTGAGTACTATTCCATTGTATGTTTGTACCACATCTTCTTTATCCAATCATCTATCAAAGGATACTTCTGGTGTTTCCTTGTCTTGGTCACTGTGAATGATGCTGTAATGATTAGAGGAGTACATATCTTTACAAACAAATGCTTTTGAAATTTTTTGGATAGATTCCCAGAAGAGGGGTTGTTGGGTAATATGGTAGTTCTATTCTTAATTTTTTGAGAAACCTCCATACTGTTTCCTATAGTGGCTGTATCAGTTTACATTTCCACCAGCCATAAATGAGGGTTCTTTTCTCCACAACCTCTCCCAACACTTGTTATTACTTGTGTTATTGATAATAGCTGTTTAACAGGCATGTTGTGGTATTTCATTGTAGTTTTGATGTCCATTTTTGTAATAGCTAGTGAAGTTGGGCATTTTTTCATATATGTTTATTAGCCATTTGTATATCTTCTTGAAAGAAGTGTCTGTTCAGGTCCTTTGTCCATTTTTTAATTGGAGGGTTTTCTTGGTTGTTGTTGATGTTGTTGAATTGCATGATTTTTGAAATATATTTTAGATATTAACCCCTTATCAGAAGTGTTGTTTACAAATATATTCTCCCAATTGTTTGGTTGCCTCTTTGTTTTGTTGACATATTTTTTGTGGTTTTTGTTGTTGGGTTTTTTGTTTGTTTGTTTGGGATTTTGTTTGTATGTTTTTTGTTTTTTGCTGTACAGAAGTTTTTACTTTGATATCATCTCATCCATTTATTTTTGCCTTTACTTCCCTTGTTTTTCAGGTCAAATTCATAAAATGCTTTCTTAAGCCCAAGGTCCATAAGTATAGTACCTATGTTTTTTATATTTAATTCATTGTTTCTGGTCTTATATCCATATCCATATATGGTCTTTGATCCATTTGCTGTTATTTTTTTGTTTATAATGACAAATAGTCATCTAGTTTTGTTATTTTGCATGTGGCTTTCCAATTTTCCCAGCAGTATTTATTATAGAGGCTTTCTTTCCTCCATTGTCTATTTTTGGCTCCTTTGTTGAAAACTTTTTGCCTCTATTCATATTGTTTTATTTATGGACTCTCAGTTCTGTTCCATTTGTCTCTGTGTCTATTTTTCTGCCAACACCATGCTATCTTTATTATCATTGCTTTGTAGTATAATTTGAAGTCAGGGAGTGTGAAATCTCTAGCTTCGTTCTTTTTCTCAGGATTGTTTTGGCTAGCCAAGGTCTTTTGTGATTTCATATGAAGGTAACATTTTTTTTTCTAGTTCTTTAAAAATACAATTGGCATTTTGATGGGGATCCCATTAAATCTCTGTATTGCTTTGGGCGATATGGTCATTTTAACTGTGTTGATTCCTCCAATCCATGAACACAGACTATCTTTCTATTTCTTTGTGTATTTTTCCATTTCCTTTAATATTGTCTTATAGTTTTCAGTGTACAGTTTCTTCACATTCTTTGTTAAGTTTATTCCTAGGTATTTTATTCTTTTTGTTGCAATTGCAAAAGGAATTGTTTCTTTCATTTTTGGCCCTGAAATTTCTTTATTAGTATATAGGAATGCAATGGCTTTTTGTGCATTGCTTTTATATCCTGCAACTTTAGTGTTGTTTCTAATAGTTTTGGATATAATCTTTAAGAATTTTTATATAAAGAATTATGTTGCTTGCAAAAAGTGACAATTTTACTTCTTCATTCCCAATTTGCATGCCTGTTCTTAAATTTCTCCCCCTTGATTGCTCTGCCTAGACTTCTATCTAGTACTACATTGAATAACAGTTGTGAGAAGGACATCCTTGTTTTGTCCTTGATCCTAGAAGAAAAGCTTTCAGTCTTTTATCATTGAGTATGATATTAGCTGAGGGTTTGTCATGGCCTTTCTTATGTTGAGGTACTTCCCTTCTATACCTTTTTATTGAGTGTTTTAATCATAAATTGATGTTGTAACTTGTCAAATTTTGGGGGGCATCTATTGATAAGATCACATGATTTTTTAAACTTTACTTTTTAATGTGGTATATCATATTAATAAATTTACATATGTTGAACCATCCTTGTGCCCCTGGAATGAATCCCTCTTGACTATGATGCATTACCTTTTAAATGTATTGTTATATTTATTTATTACTATTTTATTTAGGAGTTTTGCATCTGTTTTCATCAAAGATATTGTTTTACAATATTTTTTTTGCATATGTTATACCAGCAAGGTTGTAGTATCGGTGTTATATTGGCTTCATAAAATGTGTTAGGAAGTATTGCTTTTTTTAATTTTTGGAAGAGTTTGAGAAGAGGTATTAAATCTTCTTTGAATGTTTGGTAGAATTAGTGAAGCCATCTGGTCTTGGACTTTTACTTTCTGGAACATTTTGGATGGCTGTTTCAATTTCCTCACTGTTGATCTATTTAGATTTTCCAGTTGTTTGTGACTCACTCTAGAAAGCTTATGTAGTTCTAGGAACTTATTCATTTCTTATAGTTACTGAATTTGATGGTATATACTCTTCCATAGTATTCTTGTATGATCCTTTATATTTCCTTGTTTTCTCTGGTAACTTCTCCTATTTCATTTCTGATGTTGTTTGAGTCTTTTTTTCCTTAGCCTAGCCAGAGGCTTGTCAAAATCAAAAGATTTTCTTAATCTTTTTAAAGAAACAGCTCTTTGTTGCATTAATTTTTATATACACTTTTGTCCTCTATTTTATTTAATTCTGCTCTAATTTTTATTGTTTCCTTCCTCTTGTTGAGTTTGGGCTGCTTTTGTTTTTCTTTTTCTAGCTCTTGAAGGTGCACTGTTAGGTTGTTTACTTGGGATTTTTCCTGTTTCCTGATGTAGGCCTCTAATGATACAAATTTTTCTCTCATTACTGCTTTTGCAGCCTCCCAGAAATTTCAATATATTGTATTGTCATTCTCATTTGTCTCTATGTATATTTTGATCCCTCATTTTACTTCTACTTTATCACTGTTTTTACTCTTCACCTGTGCTTGGAGGCTGTGGAAGAGTTTCAAGGGATACACAAACTTCTTAAATTATATACAATAAAAAGGTATAAATGAATTTTCCTAAACAGAAGTACTTATAAAGTTTTTAAATATGCCTATGTAGTCTCAAAGTTAAGCACCACTTTTCAAGACATATAATCTTTTATTGATTACAACAGCTATATGGCTTAGTTAGCTCCTATGCAAATTGGAGTAAGGTAATAACAGGCTGAAGTAAATTGATGTTTTGGTCCCGAAGAAGTATAAATAGAGTTCAACCTGGACTTCCTAGAGTTTCTAAACAATTGATTTATTATTCTCCATAGCAGTTATCATCCTTGACATATTATATTTTATATTTTTTTATTGTCTTCACTAGAATCAAACTTCCAAGAAAATAATACTTTTTTTATTTTACTATCTCCAGTACCTAAAAAAGTTTTTGAGCCCTGGCTGGGTTCTCTCTCTCTCTCTCTCTCTCTCTCAAATCAATAGACATATTCTCAGGTGAGTAATAAAAACAAGTTTTGATACACAGTAGATATGCAGTAAATCATTGTTCAGTGATTAGAGGCTCCATTCAGGAAGGTTTACTGAAGAACACAACATGGTCATTAATTCACGATTACAAACAGCTTATAACAATAGGATGTAAAACTTCTTTAAAATAAAAGTATCCTAAAACATATAGTCAATGGATGAAGCCAACCATAACTGGAGGCTCATAAACTACAGAGGAAATAACATATAAGAGATATTCTGACTGATACATCTTGAAAGATCTATAGTAGCTTGTCCTTAACTCTTTTTCATCAATTCCCTCCCTTCCTGTATGTGCATACCATGCCCCAGCCACTGGGGCCTGTTCTTCCTCACCTTGAATCTGGGAAATAACCTGACTGACCAATAAAATGAGTGGAGTGATATCTTCAGGGTGCTGAGGTTGAGTTATTGGAAGCTTTGCACCTTATGTCTAGACTTAATCGGAACACTCACTCTAGGGAAAGCAAACCAATGTGTAAGAAGTCCAACTACCTTGAGACCACCACACGATGAGAAGCACAAGCCACATGAACAGAACTTGAAAATGCCACACACAGAGAAAAAGAGACCAAGGAGAATTGGAGCACCAGACATTTCAATGAAGAGTTCATGTTGAGATTGTGTCATCCAGCATCAGACACCCAGCTGCTACCACCATGGATAAAAACAAACAATTTAGTCAAGATCTTCCTGAATTCCCAACACATGTATCATAAGCAAATAAAATAGTTGTTTTGAGTCTCATAGTTTTGAGGTAATGTGCTACCCAGAAATAAATAAATGGAACAATTTCCAGTACCGTTACTAGATAACAGAAAAACTGGCAATATGAGCTACCAATTCAGAAAGGAAGGGAGCATTTCTTTCAGGTTAAATTTTGCAGAATGTGATAACTATTCTAGAATTTTGGACACAGATTTAACTGAGATGATTCTTGTTCAAAGGGTAAACTACAAAGAAACTTATGACAAATAGTTTGACTATTGGGTCAGCAAATACACTGGGACTCGGATATTGCTTTGACATATATTTTTATCTCATTGTCTTGTTTTCCTGCACCATTTATGTATAATAATCATTAAAGATGGCCATTGTCCTGCCCTGACACTGCTAATGTTTTATTTATGATGTGAAAGTCTTTCTTTGCCTTTTAGCTGAACTCTACAGGAATATGTCAATGAAATTTTAATCTTCATTTTTACTCTATGTTTAAGCAGAGCTACAAGTGTGTCTCACAAACAACTATGCTGAGTAATCATGAATTAGTCAGGCTGCCCCACGAGTCACTTTTTTTCAATGACAAAGCAGGTGGCTGCCCTGGAGGAAAACATAAAAGGAATCAGTAATCATGTACTACTTGAGTTGCCTACACACTGCTGACTCAGAAGCTGATTCTATCCAAAAGAAAACAAGGCAGGAAATAAAATATAAACTAAAAACAAACAAAAAGAGAAATGAATGTAATAAAACCACTACTGAAATAATCACCATTTTTTTTCTTTCAAAGGATGAGTTCTTATGCATGCTTTAAGTGGAAATACATAAAACAAATTACAGAAATCTTTACACTTTATAGGATATTGAATCTGGTGTTTCATCAGTAAAACAGGCTAGGGAAATTGCAATCCCATAATCATCACTTCTTTCTTGTTTGCTGAATGGAATAGCTAAACCCAGAGGAGCTGTAGAAGTTCTAAATTGGATCTTAGGCCAAGATCTGAGTCAGGAGTTTCCAGGCCAAATACCACATGATTTGCTACTGGCATCATTGCATAAGATGAAATGTAATTTCTGGAAATACCTGAGAGCAGATACTGAGTAGAAACATGTCATTCTTCTTTTTAATCCACTGATGGATGAGAAAAGTCCCTCTACTGGCATATAGGGTCTTTTTAACCACCACCAAGGCCTATGCGGTAGCTTCTTAGACAATGTAATACTCTGTTTCTCATAAACTGAGGAATACAATCTATTTTTTTAAAAGGTATGAAATTATATGAAAAGATTAGAATTTCTGGGTAGGTAAAATGGAATATGAAGAGAATCAGAGATCTATTCTCCTCTATATTATCTCAAAGAAGAGGAAAAGAGTTATGTGTATGGGTAGAGGCCACAGATCAGATTACATCCCCTCCTAAGACTAGGGAATTCACCTGTGGATGTGCTGAAGGCTTTCTGCTTGGTAGTGACCACCAAAATGTCCCTGATATTATGAGCAAGGAAAAGTAATAATGAGAACTAAGAAGGAAGCGTTAAGAAGAATGAGGAAAACTCAACTTAGTGTCTATTTTAGCCTGTTAGATTATAACCTCCATGAGGGTCATGATCTTATATCTCATTTTAATTACGATATCCCAAAGCTTAAAATGAAGTCTGGAATAATAACGATAAATATTTGTTAAAGATGAATGATAATTATATATGAAAATCTTAAAATATATATTTCCAGGGCAACAATAAAAGATAAAAAGAGCCACTAGGAAGATTTATTTTACCTTTATAACCAGCCCTATTGTTTATAATTTTAAAAATATGCGTGAGATATAAAATGGAAAGCAATAAATTAACAAACAGACAAAACTCATAGACACAAACAACAGTGTGATGGCCGCCAGAGAGAAAGAGAGGTGGTGGGCAGAGAGAAGAGGGTAAGGCAGTCAAATGTATGGTGACAGAAGAGACTTGACTTTGGGTGGTGAGCACACAATGAAATATACAGATGATGTATTATACAGTTGTACACTTGAAACTTACACAATCTTATTAATCAATGTCATCCCAATAAATTTACTAAAATTAAAAAAGAAAACCTGAATTAAGTATACTAATAGTTAATAAAAATATGCATTTTTGTTTTTAATTAAAAATACATATTTCTTTATTCATACATACTCTGTAAAACCTAAGGAAATGCAATCCAATATAATCTTCTGCAATGGTGGGCATATTTTATGCTTGCCCTACTGAACATTTCAAATATGACTAGTGAGACTGAGAAACTGATTTTAAATTTTTATTTAATTACAATTTAAATTTTAATAGTTACATGTGGTTAGGGGGTACATATCAAACAGCACAGCTAAACAACACAGATATGTGCCTCTTTAAAAAGTAAAGGACAGAAGTCAAAACCTATGGATACAATAGCAAGAAAGAGAAAGAAAATATTCCCTTATACTCTGAGAAAGAACTTTGAGGTTTCTGAAATAGTTTAGTGGTCCCCTCACTGAGGCTAGTTCTTCTTTATCTGTAATACCTTACGGAGGTAGGTGAACAAATAATGTATTTTCTACTGTTGCTATAACAAGTACTAGATTTTGGTAGAAATCCATCATGGTCTCGGCATATAATAACAAATGATTTTATTTAAGTATATATTGGATTATTCAAATATTTATATTTAAATTATTGGTTGTGTATTGCTTTTCTCATGTTATGGGCAAGCTCCTTCTCCATGTACTGCTAGGTTTCCTCATTTTGGGGGCAACTGTGTAAACATAGCACTGTCTCCATTTCTGCATATATATTTAAACTCTGTCAACATACCATTGATTAGGGACAATTGTAGCTCTGCATTAGAGCTTATTAAAATTCAGTTCGGCAAATGTCTGCTCATGTAAAAATGTAGAAGTCATTTCCAGCCACAGACCCGATGCCACGCTCAATTAAATGCCCAGCACAATCCCAGCACATCTGCTGGGTGCATGCTCTGGTCACAGCCCAGCAGTCAATTGTGCAGTGACAAGGAAATGCACAGCATTTCCTGTAAGATAATTCTATGCTTTAGAAGGTCTTAGAAGTTATAAATTTGAGCTTTGTGCTTGAACCTTTATTTTTACTATAGAATCTGAGCAGCTCTTTGATATTTTCAGTACTCTAGTTTAAATAAAATATATCTTATTGTTATTCTCTCAATCTGTTTTCTCAGTCTAATTTGAGAGTACAAACAGGAGGCATTAAAAATATATCTAACTTCAAATGAATACATACCTATCAATAATAACCTTAAATGTTAATGGATTAAAGGCTCCAATCAAAAGACACAGGGTAGCCGAATGGATAAGAAAACATAACCAACATATGTGCTGCCTACAGGAGACCCACTTCTGAAAGAAAGACCTACATATGCTGAGAGTGAAGGGTTGGAAAAATATTCCAAGAAAATGGACAGGAAAAAAAAGCCAGGGTAGCAATACTTATATCACACAAAATAGACTTCAAACCAAAAGCCATAAAAAGAGATATTGAAGGACACTGAAGGATACTGAAGGATTCTTGAAGGGAAGAATCCATCAAGAAGACATCAACATTGCAAATATATATGCACCCAACATAGGAGCACCCAAATATATAAGGAAAATCTTAGAGGACTTCAAGAAAGATATAGACAGCAATACACTTACACTAGGGTATTTTAACACTCCACTGTCAAAAACGGATAGATCTTCCAAACAAAATATCAACAACGATATTTGTGGAACTGAATGATACATTAGATCAAATGGACTTAACTGATATATATAGAACCTTTAAACCCAAAGGAGCAAAATACACATTCTTTTCAAATGGACATGGAATATTTTCAAAGATAGACCACATGAGAGGACACAAAACAAACTTCAACAAATTCAAGAAAACTGAAATCATATCAAGCATTTTCTTGGACCACGAAGGCCTGAAAATAGAAACCAGTCTCAAGGAAAGCAATCAAAAACACTCAAACTCATGGAGACTGAATAGCATGCTATTAAACAATGAGTGGGTTAATAATGAGATCAAGCAAGAAATCGAAAAGTTTCTGGAAACAAGTGAAAATGAACACACAACTGTCCAAAACTTATGGAACATAGTAAAGGCAGTTCTGACAGGGAAGTTCATAGTGATATCAGGACTACTGAAAAAGATAGAAACATTTCAAATAAACAACATAAGACAACATCTATAAGAACTAGAGGCACAACAACAAATAAAGCCCAGAGCAATGAGAAGGAAGGAAATAACCACCATCAAAGTAGAATTAAATGACATAAAGATTAAGAGAACAATTCAAAGGATCAATAAATCCAGGAGCTGGTTCTGTGAAAACATAAATAAAATCAACAAATCTTTAATCAGACTCATCAAGAACGAAGGGGAGAGGACCCAAATAAAAAAATCAGGAATGAAAGAGGAGAGATCACAACATTAATGCCACAGAAATGCAAAGGATTTTAACAAGTTACTACAAAGAACTATATGCCAAGAAACTTGAAAACCTGGGTGAAATGGACAAAGTCCTGAAAATTCAATCTTCTAAAACCGAATGAAGAAGAAGTAAAGAGCCTGAACAGACTGATAACAGCTGCTGAAATCAAATAAGTAATCAAAAAACTCCCGGCACACAAAAGCCCTGGACCGGATGGCTTCCCAGGAGAATTCTACAAAACATTTAAGGAAGAGCTAACCCCTATCCTCCTGAGACTATTCCAAAAAATGAAAATGGGGGAGACTCCCAAACTCTTCTTATGAAGCCAGCATCACCCTAATCCCAAAACCAGATAAAGACACAACAAAGAAAGAAAACTACAGACCAATATTGCTGATGAACATAGATGTTAAAATCCTCAAAAAAATATTGGCAAACCACATCCAGCAACACATTAAAAGGATCATACACCATGATTAAGTGGGGTTCATCCCAGGGCTGCAAGGAAGGTACAATATTCACAAATCAATAAACATAATGCATCACATACACAAAAGGAAAGATAAAAATCACGTGATGATATCCCTAGATGCAGAAAAAGCATTTGACAATGTACAGCGCCCATTTATGATAAAAACACTCAGCAATGTGGGTGTAGAGAGAGCATACCTCAACATAATAAAGGCCATACATGAGAAACCTGCAGCCAACATCATACTCAATGGGCAAAAACTAAAATCTTCTCCTCTAAGATCAAGCATAAGACAAAGGTGATCCCTTTCACTGTTCTATTCAATACAGTATTGGAGGTCCTGGCCACAATCTCACAAGAAAAAGAAATAAAAGGCATCCAAGTTGGAAAGGAGGAAGTAAAACTGTCATTGTTTGCAGATGATATGATTCTGTACACAGGAAATCCCACAGAATCCACCAAAAAACTCTTCAGCCTAATAAGTGAATCTGGTAAAACAGCAGGATACAAGGTGAGTATTCAGAAATCAAAGGATTTTTGTACACCAACAACAAAATATCAGTATCAGAATCAGATATTGAGAAAAAATTCCCATTCACTTTAGCAACAAAAATAAAATAAAGTATCTAGGAATAAACCTTACCAAGGAAGTAAAAGACCTGTACTCAGAAAACTACTCAACACTGAAGAAAGAAATGAAGGAAGATACAAATAAATGGAAGCATATACCATGTTCATGGATCAGAAGAATTAACATCATCAAAATGTCCATACTACCCCAAGCAATTTATAAATTCAATGCAATCCCTATTAAAATACCAATGACATACTTCATAGATATAGAACAAACAATTCAAAAATTTTTATGGAACCATAAATGATGCTGAATAGCTGCAGCAATTTTGAGAAAGAAGTACAAAGTGGGAAGGATCACAATTCCTGACATCAAACTATATTACAAGGCCACTGTAATCAAAATAGCCTGGTACTGGCATAAGAGCAGACACATAAATCAATGGAACAGAATATAGAGCCCAGAAATAAACCCAAGCCTCTATGGTCAATTAATATTCAACAAAGGAGGCAAAATCATAAGGTGGAGTAAAAATAACCTCTCCAACAAATGGTGTTCAGACATCTGGACAGCTACATGCAAAAAAAAAAAAAGAAATTTGACCACCAACTTACACCACACACAAAAATAAACTCAAGGTGGATAAAAGTCTTAAATATAAGTTCTGAAGCTATAAATGTCCTAGAGGAGGGCATAGGCATGAAAATCTCACATATTCCATGAAGCAATATTTTCACTGATATGTCCCCTAGAGCAAGGGACATAAAGGAAAGAAGAAACAAATGGGACTTCATCAAATTAAAAAGCTTATGCACAGCTAAAGAAAACATCAGCAAAATGAAAGGTAACCAAACTTATGGGAAATATTTTGCCAATAACAAGAGTTTGATCTCCAAAATATATAAAGAACTCACATGACTCCTCTCTATGAAGACAAAAAATCCAATTATAAAATGGGCAAAGGACATGAACAGACACTTCTCCAAGGAGGACATACAGGGTGCCCAGAGACATATGAAAGGAAGCTCAGCATCACTAGCCATCAGAGAGATGCAAATTAAAACCATAATGAGATACCACTTTACACCATTCAGAATTCCCATCATAAACAAATCAACAAACAACCAGTGCTGGTGAGGTTGTGGAGAAAAAGGAACCCTAGTACACTGTTGGTGGGAATGCAGAATGGTGCAGCCACTGTGGAAAACTGTATGGAATTACCTCAGAAAACTAAAAATGGAACTGCCTTTTGACCAAACAATTCCACTGCTGGGATTATAACCTAAGAATCCCAAATCACCAGTTCAAAGGAACTTCTGCACCTCTATATTTGTAATGGTGCTATTTACAATAGCCAAGTGCTGGAAATAGCCTATGTGCCCATATGTAAATGAGTGGATAAAAAACTGCAGTACATTTACACAATGGGATACTATGCGGCAGAAAGAAAGAAGGTGCTCCTACCATTCAGGACAGCAAGGATGGATCTGGAAAGCATTATGCTAAGTGAAATAAGCTAGGCAGTAAAAGACAAATACCATAGGATTTCACCTATAAGTGGAGACTAATCAACAGAACAAACAAGCAAGTTAAATGTAACTGGGGACACTGAAGTGAAGAACTGACAGGGAACAGAGGAGGCGGGGGAGGAAAGATGGGGGAAAACAGGGGAAGGGTGGTCAGGGAACATATATAGAGGACTCAGACAAAATCAAGGGGGGTGGGATTGAATGTGGC
>PVJD01008233.1:0-38775 GCA_004026545.1 Mormoops blainvillei | reverse complement strand
ATGGGACAACTGTAATAGCATAATCAATAAAATATACTAAAAAAAGAAAGTGAACGCAAAGGAGCTTTTTGAATGATGGAATGGTCTACAACTATATGGTTGCAATGGTTTCACTTATAAATTTCCTTTAAAATATTGAATGAGACACTTAAAATGAATGTATTTTATAATATCTGAGTTATCGTTTAAAACCTGATTTTAAAAAACTAACATTCCCTTCTCAATGGTTCTTTAGGAAAGCAATACTTGAATCTATTACTGAGGTGGCTGGTACTAAGGCCAGCTAGAATAGCCTGACTTTCTCAGTTAATCTTACTTGTTGCAAGTAAAAATAAGCCTGGCTTGTGCTATTAAACACAAGTTTGGGAAAATAATTATAATATCTTTTTTAGTCTATGTTTATAAACCTATTAACACTTACCTATACTTTAGTGATATACTTATGAAAAATGGAAACATGTTTGGTTTTTAAAAAAGAGGTAAATCATTTGGAAAACCTTCCAAAACAGATTTTCTATGTCTGCAATTTGACTGACACTTAAAATTAGGTTTTTGTTTTCAGTGGACTAAATCAGCAATACAATCTGCCTCTTTTAAGTCATAAAACGATGACAAATTTGTTAACATAAATTACATGTTCATTTTTTGAATAAGGCAAATTCAAATCCACCTAGCATTTTCCTGGAGTTTTCCAAGTTGAGAGTGTATGAATTGGTCTTGATTATCTGTTTGCAGCAACATCAAATTATTAGCTTTCCCTTCAAGGCTTTTGGTTACAATGAGGTCATCACACTTGTGCTTACAAACAATGTCCTCTTGTCTACCCTGCAGCTTCTTTCTCTGCTTCTCCCTGTGATGGCCACACAGGTCCCTGGCAATGATTCTGTATAACCTGCCCCCGCGACTCTCCCTGTGATGGCCACACAGGCCCCTGGTAATGATTCTGTATAACCTACCTGGCTGAATTAAGCTCCTTGATCTGAAGCTATGCTATTATTTCACACAGTTCCTAAAATTAACCCTGAGTTGCTATTATGATGTAAAAAATATTCTGCTGATCTATTTTTGATCAATGGCTATGTTAAAATAAGGGAACAACCTTCAATACCATTTTTTAACCCTATTTTACCAGATGTCAATGCAGGGCTTCCTTCCTTGTTGTTTTATTTTTATCAGATGGCTATAGTTAAGATAGTCAACCCAAAGTTTCAATGACAGCATGTTGTTCTCAATATCACTCCCCTCCTTTGTTAGTCATTTGTTTTCTTAGTAACAAATTGCCCATAGTCTCAGAGACTTATAACTTTAAAAATGTTCATTGCAGCATTATTTATAATAGCCAAGATCTGGAAACAGCTGAAATGCTTGTCAGTAGATAAGTGGATGAAAAAAGCTCTGGTACATTTACACAATGGAATACTACACAGCTGTAAAAAAGAAGGAACTCTTACCTTTTGTAACAGCATGGATGGACCTGGAGAATATTATGCTAAGCTAAATAAGCTAGTCAGAGAAACACAAATACCATATGATCTCACTCATCTGTGGAATCTAAATGAACAGAATAAACTGATGAACAAAATAAAACCAGAAACATGGATACACGGAACAGACTGACAGATCTCAGAGGGAAGGGGTGTGAGGGGACTGAAAGAGATTGACCAAAGAACATGTATGCATATATGCATAGCCCATGGACACAGACACAATGCAGTGAAGGCCAGGGTGGGTGTGGGGGTTGGGTGGAAGGGCGCGAAGGGAAGGAGGACATCTGTAATAGTGTCAACATTAAAAAAGAAAGTTTCTTTTTCTTGCTCATGTACCATAGGTCAGGTGAAGTGACTCTGCTTCAGGCTTTTGGGTTTTTCAGGTCTTCTTCACGTGTCTTCATGATTCTGGGTCTAGTGATTACTGGGGAACATGCTTCTAATTGATGAGCATAAAGGAGTAAGACGGAAAACCAAACCAGGAAAGCACTTTTAAAATATCTCCTTGCATCATATAAACTGGTCAAATGCAGCTTAATAGGATGGGCATGTATATTCCATCCAGATGAGAGACACTGCAAATTTCCATGACTAAAAAGTATGGATGTATTACAGGGAGTAATAATTGAAACAGAAGCCCAATCTATTACAAGTCATTTCAAGAAGAATCTGTTATCTCAGAACTGAGTGTGTATATCCTGATCTTTCGCCTTCTTTTCCTTTTATGGGTATAGAAAAATCTATACTCATAAAAAATAATCCCCTGCCAGCCCCATCCCTACCAATTAGCTTTTGCTGCTTTGTGTTGTATACATAGACACAGAAATCTTGGTGTCATGAAACAATAAACATTTATTTCCTGGGCACATGTTGGCACGTGGCTGGGACAAGCTCTGTTTTTGGTTGTAGGATGATGGGACAACTAGAGTGGCTCTCTTTATATATTTTTACTTGAAAGAGAAGTGAGGGTCAGTGTCTATCCTTAATGTATTTTTCTTATGGCAAAGGCAGTTGCACAGGAAGGCAGGCACACTGCACAAGTACTATCAGCCTCTGTCCATGTGACACCTGCTCACATTTCATTGGTGAAAGCATCCTATAGGCAAACCTAGGGTAAAGACAAGGAGAAGTACACTCTATGCCCCGTGAAACCATGGTCGGCCATCTTAGTTACAGTCATTTTCCTCCCACCTTTAATTTAGTGCGCTATAATTTTATTTAAAAAAACTGAAATTTATGAACTTCCTATATTTTCTCTTAATTTCCTTTAAACTGGTCAGTTCTTTTGTATGCTCATCTTCCTTTTGTTGTACCTGTCATGGCAGCCAGTTCATGCTTTCAAATGTCTGCATTGAAACTTTCTTGCTCCATGCTGCAAGTTCATTAAGTACATTATCTGGTGTGTGGTTTTACCAGATGTTTTACCACTAAAGAAAATAGGTTATACAAAATTACAACAGACTCATAGACATAGAGAGCAGGCTGGTGGTTGTCAGAGGGGAGGAGGATTGGGGGACTGGAAGAATTAGGAAGTACAAATTGGTAGTTACAAAATCATCACAGGGATGTAAAGTACAGCATAGGGAATAGAGTCAATAATATTGCAATGGTTAGGTACAGTGCCAAGTGGGCACTTGAATTATCAGGGGAAACACTTTATAAAGTATGTGATTATCTAAGCACTATACTGTATACCTGAAACCAATATAAAATAACAGTGAAAGTAAACTGTAACTGAAAAAAAATTTAAAGTCTTCTTAAAAATTATATAGGTTATAATGTTTTCAGCCCCTGGTAATAGCTTTCTTGCCAAAATTCAATGTACATATTTTAGGGTTTTTTTGTTTTTGTTATGACACCCACCCTATCCACACACTACAATTTATATAGGTCCAGGAACACAGAAGCCACTCTATATATTCTGAATTAAAACAAAACTTGACACAGACCCAGGTAAAACGAGCACAGAGTTTAGAGAGGCTGCAGCTCAAGGTCGGAGGGTTTGACACTGAAGCAGCTGGGAGACAGTTCTCACAAGCTTTCCAGGCAGTCCCTGTGAATCTTTGTGTATATACAAGTCCAGCTGTACCCCCTCCAGAGAACAATGGTTCTTGATTTTCATCTGCTTTCCAAATCTTACTCAAACTGTTCTTTTGAGCAAAGAAACCAGAAAAATAAAGAGGATTTTGAGGAAATATAGTAAGCCTTAAAACACGGTAAAGCTGAATTGACAACAGAAAATCCTACATGGTCATGTTTTCACAAATACACTTGTGGATTTGTAGAGTTTTAAGAGTTGAGTTTTTCACCCTGACATCCCTATGCACCCTGGATTAAATCAAAGTGCTCACACATATACATCATGGATTAGAACATCAACCTGGAGCTAAATGGACTACAAAAGAAACATGGGACACAAATATATGCACTTTTTAAAAATTTGAGTAGAGTTTAACTAAAGCCATATATGAGTCCAGTCTTTTGATAACAGTGAAAAAATAAAATATATCACCACCAGTGTACTGAAAATATATTTGAATGGGTTTATTTTCTATCCTCTTTGTCTCATTCATTTATTTTTTTCATATCCTTTTCCTGTTCTTTCTTAAAAAGTACACACATATATGTAATATTTAAATTTAAGAACCTATGTAAAAGCATCTATTACCATTATTTGGGACAAGTATACTATTAATCAACATAAGTATATTTACTTGTGAAAGGCTGGAGATACTTCCTGATGAGACGAGTTTGGTAATGAAATTCCTATAGAAAAATGTGTTTCTTCAAGGTTAATATTGATAGTTTTGAAAATTATAACTGGTAGAATGGGAAATAGAGTAAACATGAAAAATTAGAGACTCAATGAGCATTTTCTATATTTCATGCTTCTTAGTGACAAAGAAATATGATTATATGTACTAAATGTTGATTTACACTATGAGATTATAGAAGAGTTTCAAACTAAAAATTAGGATAGGTGAATTTTTTCACTAAATATGTGTTTTGAACCAGTTAATTAACATCTCCAAGACTTGTTTTCCTAAATTATAAAAAATTAAGACTAAATTACCTTTTATGTAATTGTCAATCAGAAAATCTATGATTATGAAATGTTGAAAATATTTTATTTATTTTCATTTTTTGTTTTAAAGATTTTATTTATTTATTCTTAGAAAGAGGGAACAGAGGGAGAAAGTGAGGGAAAGAAACATTGACACATGAGAGAAACACCAATTGGTGGTCTTTCACATGTGCCTCTGGCCGGGGACCAACCTGCAACCCAGGCACATGCCCTGACTGGTCATCGAAACTACAACCTTTTCACTTCACAGGATGATGCCCAACCAACTGAACCATACCAACCAGGGCTTTTATTTATTTTTTAAATAAATTCATTAGGGTAACATTGATTAATAGTTATGTAGGCTTTGTCCTAGCTGGTGTGGTTCAGTGGATTGAGCGTCGACCTATGAACCAAAGGGTCGTGAGTTCGATTCCCATTTTAAAACGCATACCTGGGTTGCAGGTCAGGTCCCCAGTGAGGGGCGCATGAGAGGCAACCACACATTGATGTTTCTTTCCTTCTCTTTCTCCCTCCCCTCCTCTCTGTCTATAAATAAATAAATAAATAAATAAATAATAAATAAATAAATAAAATAGTTTTGTAGGTTTCAAGTATACAATTCTATGATACATCATCTGTTTATTGCATTGTGTCAAATCTGTCACCATATATTTGACCTCCTTTATCCTTTTCAACCTCCCCTACCTTCCCCTTTCCCTCTGGTAACCACCATACTGCTTGTTGTCTGTGCTGATGAGATTTTATTTGTCTTGTTTGTTGCTTTCAGTTTTATATCCCACATATGAGCGAAATGGTTGTTTATTTTTTCCATCTGACTTATTTCGCTTAGCATGATATTCTCAAGATTAACTCATGTTTGTCACAGGTGGTAGTATTTCATCTTTTCTAACCGCTGAGTTCTATTCCATTTGTGTATATGGGACGCATCTTTAATCATTTATCGAAGGACACTTTAGTTATTTCCATATCTTGGCTATGGTGAATAATGCTGCAATGAACCTAGAGTTACATATATTTTTACTAATAAATGCTTACAAATTTGGGGTGGGGTGGCTATATATCCAAAAGATAGATTGCTGGACCATATTAAGAACTCTGTTCTTAATTTTTTGAGGAACTTTCATACTGTTTTCCATAGCAGCTATACCAGTTTACATTCCCACCAGAGAGAACCAAATGGTCTTGGCCAGCCTCTGTTTCTTGTCTGGTAGTAAAAGGTTTATCGGTTTGGGGGCAAGGTGGCTCAGGTGAGATGAATTGGTTCTACTACATATGGCTCCCATTCTCCAGGAGGTCTAGTTCAGGCTTTTGCAGGCTGCAGCCACAGAGTCCAAACATCTGCGAGTGAAGGCAAGTCCCAACGGATGCTCTTTAAGTCCCTGCTTCAAGCCTTTGCTTGTACCAACTTCATTATCACCCAGTCAGTCAAACCATATTGCCCAGTCAAGCCTAGTTCAAGAGGTGATAAAAAGGATTCCCCTAAAAGTGGAAGAAGTGACAAATCACAGTGCAAAGGGAATATGAGTACGTATGTGAATGAGATGAATTTGTGACAAATTTTGCAATCTTCCATTTATCCTGATTTCCTGCCAAACTAAACTACATGATTTTTTACGTAATTTATGCAATCTCCCAAATTTTTGTTTGTCATTTATTTCTGTACCTCTATTACTTCCTCTTGCATTTATAAATTTTTACAGTTCCTACCATCTAGCAAGTATGGAGTAGCAGGAACTTCAGTTTTTTAACTTTAAGTTTTTATTTGCCCAGATAGGATATAAGGATGAGGCAATGCCTGGATTTTGCGGGTGTTGAAGAGGCTTCGCAATAGAAGACCTGCACTGAGGATAATATAAGGATACTAGATTCATGTAGCTAGATAGTACCCTGCGGCAAAAATAAGCACAGAAAATGGATGTGTGAAAATAATCTATTTTTTTAAATTTTATTTTGAAATAATTATTTCTTTACAACACAGTTGAAGAATGAGACTAAATATCTACACCAAGAGCTGGTTGTTTCAAAATTTTAATGCATATAAGTTATGAGTTTTGGAGACGCATGATATGTTCTAACATGGATTAACACTTTATAGAAAGAGGCATGCAATGATAGGATTTTGTTGAATAAATAGGAGATTAAAACAGGGAAATTGCTATCCTACATGATTCTTGATAATCTGAGTTTATGTCATGAAATACCATCCAAATTTTCCAAACAAAATCATTTTATTTTTTTTCTCTCAAGTACTTATCTATTTTTATTTCCGAATGTGTGAACTCATGAAACTAGAAAAATTACTTGGAAAAAATAATACCTTTCAGTCTCGTAAAATACTATGAGTATTTTTCTGTAAGTGATGTTTTTGAAAATGTGTAAGTTCTATATATTTTTAAATATTTATATTATACAGATATGAAAATTTTGCAAATTATATTGATTGGACAATTTAAAACTTGTCACTTTGATTTGTAACTTTTTACACCCCATAAAACTGAAAACTTTCTTTAGTTTAAGAGCTGGTCATACTGGTAAGCAGTGTGGTGGACACGTGAGAAGGCTGGCTGGGTACTCACAGGCAGCAGCGCCAGAGGGATATTGAAGCAGCCAGTTGGATCCCCCGGAGATGAGAGGGATCTAAAGTCTAAGCAGGGATCTCCCACCTACAGCACCAGAGCCCAAAAAGTACACAGTCAACAGCCAGCTGCGGAAAAAAGCAGGGTTGCCCCAGGAGGCTGCAGAAGCAAAGAACCATTTAAAGGGCCAATGCATAAATTTGCACTTGTAGCCACTTACCCTGGGTTCTGGCAAAGGCAGGGGCAGAGTGGGCTAGAAATGCCTGAGGAGAGACTGGGGATGCAGGCTTTGGGAGGAGAACTGAGAGAGTAGCCACCAGGACTGAATCACCCCCCATAAGGCAACAGCCATCTAGCTCAGGCAGACCACTCCCCTCCAAGCAGCAGCAGCCTGAAGGGAAACAATAGCCCCGCCCCCAGGAAGGACTCTGCCCTGCCCTTTGGTGCTTATGCCTGACAGCTGAATGCAGAGTGGCGGCCACAGACAGTAAGTCCCTGCAAAGGTGGGGCAGAGTGGACTAGAGACACTTGCGGAGAGACTGGGGTTGGAGACTTGGGGGCTAGAACTGAGAGAGTAGCTACCAGGACCCCAGGCCTGAGTAATCCCCCATTTGGCAGCAGCCATTGTGCTGAGGCTGGTCACTCCCCTCCAAGCAGCAGCCTGAGGGGAAACAATAACCCCTATGCCTGGAGGGTTTCTGCCCCACCCTATGGTGCTCAAGCCTGACTGCTGAGTGCAGAGGCACTAGATTAACAACTGAAGGAGACAGCCACAGACAGAAGAACCCTGGAAGTCTTGAACTGGCTGTCTAAGGCTAAATGGGGTTAACATCTAACACTGACAGAGGTTGATCCAGAGAGAAAAAACAGTGGTAAATACCAGAGGCCAATGAGATGAAATCCACTGTGGTCTTCTCCAAAATTTGCGATATTTTCTTTACTACATAGCTTTTTAACTTTCATTTCTTGTATATCAAGGCTGTGCATATAAACTCACTAGATTTTATACTGTAGTTTATTTCTCCCTTTCTTATAATAGTCTTAATTTTTTTTTTTTACAATTTAATGTTTATACTGTATTGGCATGGTTGTACAACAATCTCCACAGTCTATTTTAGAACTAATTTTGATCACCCCCAAAATAAATGCTGTACCTATTAGCACTCATTCCCTTCTTTCTCCCAACACCCAGCCCGTAACATCCACTAAACAACTTCCTACATCTATAGATTTTCCTATTCTGGACACTTCATAAAATGAAGACTTCATGCAAAATGAAGTCTGTTGGGACTGGTTCCTTTAACTTAGCATAGTGTTCATCCATGTCATCAGTAAGTCATTCATTTTTTTCCCTTCATTTTGCTATATTTTATTGATTATGCTATTACAGTTGTCCCATTATTTTCTCTCCTTTATCCCTTCTGCCCTGCACCCCATCTTATCATCATCCCCCTCTTAGTTCATGTCTATGGGTTGTATATTAATCTCTTTACAGCCTTATTAACACTGGTTCATTTGCTATCAATAGTGAGATTTCAAGGAGGAGCTATTTTTGTGGATGTGGGTTTGTTTCCTGGGCTTTGTGGTTTTGTTCTGGCAGCACCTACACAACAAATACACGACGTGGTGGGAAGTGAACCTCAGTCAACCAGCTGGAGGGAAGGAGACTCCGAAGAATGACCAACCAATAATCAAAACCCAATTACTTCCAGAGACCCAACATAAACAAAATAAAAGGCATCCCAAGAGTATCACGTTCAGGAAATCAAGGAGATGGAACCACTGAATCTCACAGGTCTCCTACCATAGAAGTTCACACCACAAAGTCAGGAAGTCAAAACAAATCAATTTAAGAAGCAGAAGCAAAAAAGAGGAGTCTCACAAGTAATGGGGAGACAAAGAAACAACCATCAATCCAAAGGAAAGGAGGAATCCCCAGAAAGAGTGCTAAATAAAATAGAGGCAAGTAAACTATCAGATACTGAGCTCAAAACAATGGTTATAAGGAAGTTCAATGAAATCAGTGAGAATTATCAAAAACTGCAGGGAAACTACAAGGTACTTACTGCAAACTATATCAGCATGAAAAAGGACATAGAAACTATCAACAAGAAGCAAGAGGAAATGAAGAATACAATTTCTGAATTGAAGAACACAATACAAGGAATCAAAAGCAGGCTAGATGAAGGGGAGAATCAAATCAGTGAGCTGGAGGACATGGTAAGAAAAACTCCCAGGAAGAGCAAGAAACTGAAAAAAGATTCAACGAACAAGGGGTTAAGGGAAATACAGGACAGCATGAGATGTAATAATATCCATATAACATACCAGAAGGAGAAGAGGAGGAGCTAGGGATAGAAAATCTGTTTGAAAAACTAGTGATGGAAAATTTCCCTAATCTGAGGAGAGAAAAAGTCACATAAGTCCAGGACGCACAGAGGGTCCCAGTCAAGAAGAACCCAAACAGGCCCACTCCAAGACACATCATAATTAAAATGGTAAATAGCAAAGACAAAGAGAGAATCTTAAAGGCAGCAAGGGAGAAACAGGAAGTAACATATGAGGGAACCCAGATAAAGCTAGCAGCTGTCATCTCCACAGAAACACTGCAAACCTGAAAGGAATGGCAAGAAATATTCCAAGTAATGAAAATCAAAGACCTGCAACCAAAACTGCTCTACCCAGCAAGGCTCTCAATTAAAATGGAAGAAGAAATAAGGAGTTTCCAAGACAAAAGAAGGCTAAAAGAATACACATCATATCAATGGATGCAGAAAAAGCATTTGATAAAGTACAGCACCCATTTATGATCAAAACACTTAGCAAAGTGGGAATAAAGGGGGCATACCTCAACATAATAAAGGTCATATATGAAAAATCTACAGCCAATATCATACTCAATGGACAAAAACTAAAAGCTTTCCCACTAAGATCGGCAACAAGACAAGGATGTCTGCTTCCACCAGTTCTATTCAATATAGTATCAGAGATCCTAGCCACAGTGATCACACAAGAAAAAGAAATAAAAGGTATCCAAATAGGAAAAGAGGAAGTAAAACTGTCATTGTTTGCAGATGACATGATAGTATACATAGAAAATCCTATAGACTCCACTAAAAACTACTTGACCTAATAGTGAATTTTGCAAACAGCAGGATACAAAGTCAATATTCAGAAATTAAAAGCATTTTTGTACACCAACAATGAAATATCAGAATCAGAAATTAGGGGGGAAATCTCATTTCCTACAGCAAGAAGAAAAATAAAGTACCTAGGTATAAACCTAACCAAGGAAGTAAAAGACCTGTACACAACACTGAAGAAAGAAATTAAGGTAGACACAAATAAATGGAAGCATATACCATGTTCCTGTATTGAAAGAATTAACATCATCAAAAGTCCACACTACCCAAAGCAGTATATAGCTTCAATGAAATCCCTATTAAAATGCCAATGATGTACTTCACAGATATAGAACAAATGTTTCAAAAACTTACATGGAACTATAAATGACCCTGAATAGCTGCAGTGCTTTTGAGAAAGGAGAACAATGTAAGAGGGATTACAATACCAGACATCAAACTATATTATAAGGTCACTGTAATCAAAACAGTTTGGTACTGGCATAAGAACAGACACATAGATCAATGGAACAGAATATAGAGCCCAGAAATAAACCCATGTCTCTATGGTCAGTTAATATTTGACAAAGGGGGCAGAAGTATAAAATGGAGTCAATGGAGCCTCTTCAACAAATGGTATTGGGAGATCTGGATAGCTACATGCAAAAAAAAAAAAAAAGAAATTCAACCACCAACTTACATGACACACAAAAATAAAATCAAGATGGATAAAAGACTTAAATGTAAGTCACAACACCATAAAAATCCTAGAGGGGAATATAGGTAGGAAAATCTTAGATATTCCACACAGCAAAATTTTCACCGATATGTCTCCTTGAGCAAGGGACATAAAGGAAAGAATAAACAAATGGGATTCCATCAAAATAAGAAACTCAGCACAGCTAAAGAAAACATTAGCAAAATGAAAAGGGAACCAATCATATGGGAAAATATATTCATCAATGACAGTTCAGACAAGGGTTTGATCTTCATAATATAAAAATAACTCACATGACACTACACCAGGATGACAAACAATACAATTAAAAAATTGGCAAAGGATCTGAACTTCCCCAAGGAGGACATACTCAGGGCCCAGAGACATATGAAAGGATACTCAGCATCATTAGTCATCAGAGATATGCAAATTAAAACTATAATGAGATACCTCTTCCCACCACTAAGAATGGCTATCATAAACAAATCAATAAACAACAAGCACTGACAAGGTTGTGGAGAAAAGGGAACCCTAGTGCACTGTTGGAAATGCAAACTGGTGCAGCCACTGTGGGAAACAGTTTGGAATTTCCTCAAAAAACTAAAACTGGAACTGCCTTTTGATCCAGCAATTCCAGTGCTGGGATTAAACTCAAAGGACCTGAAAACATCAATTCGAAAGAACCTATGCACCCCAATGTTCATAGCAGCTCAATTTACAATAGACAAGTGCTGGAAGCAACCTAAATGCCCAAGAGAAAATGAGTGCATCAAAAAAGCGTGGCACATTTACATAATGGAATACTATACAGCAGAAATGGAGAAGGAGCTCCTACCCCTCTAGGCAGCATGGATGGAACTGGAGAGCATTATACTAAGAAAAGTAAGCCAGGTAGTGAAAGACAAATACCTTATGTTCTCACCTTTAAGTGGAATGTAATCAATAGAACAAACAAGCAAACAAAATATAACCAGTGACATTGAAATAAAGAACAAACTGACAGTAATCAGAGGGAAGGGGCATATCAAGGGAAAAGAAGAGAAAGGGTCATTGAGGAACATGTATAAGAGACCAGGGACAAAGCCAAAGGCGGGAAGGATTGAGGGTGGGAGGTGGGGGAAAGTGGGGTAGGGCACTGTGGTGGCAGGAAAATGGAGACAACTCTACTTGAAAAACAATAAAAAAATGAGAAATAAAAAAAGAGCTAGTCATATACATCATTTATACATTGATTAAATATACTAATATGTCACCAAATATATTTATTATAAACCTTGTCTTATATCCAAATCATGTAAAATAATGTCACATTCATTCAAGAAGGAAGAGGGTACTATCCGTTATATAGGAATTATAAAATTTAAAACTATTGAATATAAAAAATGGATGAAGTCAGGAAAAGCTTGCAATAAAATTGTACACATTCCAGTGTTTGGATATTTTTCTGTATGAGATTGCTTATATGATTTCTAAACTGAGAGTCATATAGTAGAAATAACATGGGCTTGTCAGTAAACTACAAGTGAATGACAGCTCCAAATAGATGCTTGATCTTAGGTAAATTATAACTTCTCTAAGTTTCTGCCCTTAGACTATATGCAGGCTATGCAATAATACAAGCAATTCAAAAAGCTGTTTTCTGAATAAAATAATGTGAAGCATGTAAATCCTTTCAAATTTTATACAAATACTTACAGTTTTAACTCTATTTTGTGTATATGTGCAATAGGAGCAATATATAAGGCATTTCTAATTCTAAAATGCCCCTAATAATCTTCAATAATAATTATAATTATTTTTTATTTTATATTTACTCCAGGACAAATACTAATCGAAGACTTTTAAAACTATTCTCTTTAATCTTAATCATAGCCCTATGAAGGAGTTTTTACTCTACACATTTTACAATCAAAGAAACAAGCCATTTATCAATTGTGGAACTAGAATTTTATTTCAAACTTGCCACATTCACAGCTGTGCCCTTCAGCATTGTGTCAGGCTCCCCAAAGTCTAGTACCAGGGAAAATGAAGAACTCTCAACCCTATCTTCTTTTTGTAAGTACTGCATAAATTGTATTTGTATATTAAAGTTTCTGAGATATTGAGAGATCTTCTAACAAACATTCTTCAACTGTATTTTAACACAAAATTTCCAAATGAATTAATTAAATTACACTTTTATCGTACACGCTTCTGTGTGCCAAGTATGTGCAAGTGTGTGTGTGTGTATGTGTGTTGCTGAGGGGGCAAGTTTCTATGTCAAACATATGGTTAATCTCCTTGGTTGAAATTCTAATTGTAAAATTTAGATATTTTATTGGGTTTGGATTTTCAAGGTATTTTCTTCTTGCCTTGTATCCCTGGTATGTATACATGGCTTTAACCAGGGTGTAGTACCATGTACAAACACTTGACCGACTGCATTTGCACATCATTTCTATGAGATTATAATTAAAAATGCACTACTCCCTTTAAGAAGGATACTTTAGAATTTTAAATAAATCATTTAAGGTAGGTTTTTTTTTCTTTTCGCATGAAGTAGGACTTTTAATGAACCCACTTTAATATCAAAGATGTTTTAGATTTGGCTGCTTCATGAATTCAGTGCTGGCAGTTTCACACCAAAAACCATTTCATCTGTCATTTGGGTTTCTGACCTTTGTCAGTGTTGCCTTTTCAGTAGCAGCCTTGACATGGTGGGAGACAGGCGACAGATAGTCTCGTATTTGGGCGATTGCACTTGAAATACAGTCTATGGAGCCCGATGAAAGCAAATGGGTAAAGATTAATGATTGATATCCACACTTCAAAGAGATAAAAAAGTTGTTGGCAATATCACAACATTCTGAAAGGGTTAACACTTCTTTCACATCTTCTTTGTCACAAAAAAGAAAGCAGTTTGATTCTACTATTGTATTTTTCTCCACCAGTACCACTCTTCTAAAATTATTATAAGTTTACATCTTACTATCTATCAGGACATATTTAATATTCTTTTGAAAAAGCCTTGAGATTTTTCCATTATATTATTTCCTATATATGTTTTAGAACCTATTTGATAATTTCATGAAAAATTGGTTTACATGGTATTTATAAATTAGTTTAAGACCCAGTATAGCTTTATAGTATGGAATATTAGCATTCTAATTTTATATTTCTTATATATTTTATATTTAGTGTATTTTGTGTAACATCGAGTGAGTTTTAACAACTTCAATTAGGATTTAAAATTATATTTAGTATCATTACAATTATTAATAAACATTTATGTTGCTAATTAGTTCTATTGTATATTGAAAGTTATGTTGATTTATTTTTTGTATTTATATTGCTTCTTTTTAATTCTCCAAGATTTTTATATAGGCAATCATATCTTATGCAAATGATTACATGCTTTTGCGTTTTCACTCCCTGACCATTATTTATAAATTTATTTCTTTCTCATCTCTTATTATTTAGCTAGACCTCATGTTGCAATGTCGAATAATGATATAGTAATAAGAATCTGTGACTTACAGTTGACTTGAAAGATACTGCTTCTATTAATTAATTATTAATTTCCATAGAATTTCAGTAATTTCTTTTTATCAAGTTGTGAGTGAACTAATTAATTCTCTCTATTGCTATCTTTTTAGAACTTTATTATGTTATAGGAAATACTTTTATACCTTTTCTGTAGATACTGGCTATTCTTATTTTTTATTTCTAATTGAGTTTAACTTTAACAAATAATATATATTTTTTGAGGGATCTCCATACTGTTTTCCACGAGGCTATATCAATCTGCATTCCCACCAACAGTACAAAAGGGTTCTCTTTTTTACACAACCTCACCAGTACTTGGTGTTTCCTGATTTATTGATGATAGCCGTTCTGATGGGTGTACAGTGATATCTCATTGTGGTTTTAATAAGCATTTCTCTGATGTTTAGTGACATTGAGCATTTTTTCATATGCCTGTTGAACATCTGTATGTCCTCTTTGGATAAGTGTCCATGTCATTGACCATTTTTTAACTGTATTTTTTGGGTTTTTTGGTGTTGAGTTTCACAAGTTCCTTATAAATTGTGAATATTAATCTATTATTAGATGCATCATTGGCAAATATGTTCTTCTGTTCATTGAATGTCTTTTTATTTTGTGATTGGTTTCCTTTGCTATGAAAAAACATTTTAGTTTGATATACTTCTAGCATAGTTTTCTATATATTTAGTTTTTCTTTTGTTTTCTTTGCCCAAAGAGATACATCAGAAAACATATTGCTCCAAGCAATGTCCGAGATTTTACAGCCTATGTTTTCTTTTAGAATTTTATGATTTCACGTCTAACATTTAAATCTTTAATCCATTTTGAATCTATTCTTGTGTGTGGTGCAAAGAAATGGCCTGATTTCATTTTTTCTGCACATATCTGTTCAAACTTCCCAGCACCATTCATTGAATAACTATCTTTAGTCCAATGTATGTGTTTGCTCCCTCTGTTGAAAATTAATTGAATATGAAGGTTGGGTTTATTTCTGGGTTCTGTACTCTGTTCCCTTGATCTATGTGTCTGTTTTAATGCCAGTACCACGCTGTTTTCAATAGTATGACCTTATAGTATAGTTTCATATTAGATAGCACGGTTCCTCCAACTTTGTTCTTTCTCAGGATCACTGCTACTATGCGGGACCTTTTGTGGTCCCATATAAATTTTTAAAATATTTGTTCTAGTTCTGCAAAATACCTCATTGGAATCTTGATAGGTAATTTATTGAATCTACAGATTGCTTTGGGTAGCATCAACATTTTAATGATGTTAATTCTTCCTATCCATGAACACAGTAGGTGCTTCCACTTACTTATATCTTCTTCAATTTCTTTCTTCAGTGTCTTACAATTTTCTGAGTATAGGTCTTTTATATTCTTGGTTAGATTTATTCTCTGATATTTTTATTCTTTTTGAAGTGATTATGAATGGAATTGTTTTCTTAATTTCCCTTTCTGATAGTTTATTATTGGCATATTAAAATTCAACTGATTTCTAGATTTTAATTGTGTATCATGCTACTTTACTGAATTCATTTATCAGTTCTAGTAGTTTCTTGGTGGGCTCTTTAGGGTTCTCTATGGACAGTATCATGTCATCTGCAAATAAGACTGTTTCATTTCTTACTTTCCAGTTTGGATGCCTTTTATTTCTTCTTCTTATCTGATTGCTATGACTAGGATTTCCAGTACTACACTGACTAAGGTAGAAAGCAAACAACATTGTTCTGTTCTTATTTTAAGGGAAACACCATAGTTTTTACCCATTGAGTATGATGCTGACAGTCTGTCATATATGGCCTTTATTATGTTTAGGTATATTCCTTCTATTTTCAGTTTGCTGAGAGTTTTTATCATAAATGGTTGCTGAACTTTTCTGCATCTCTTGATATGGTCATGTGGTTTTTATCCTTCATTTTGTTTATGTGGTTATCACATTTATTGGTTTTCAAATGTACCAATCTTGCATTCCCAGAAGAAATCCCACTTGACTATGGTGTATGATCTTTTAGATGCATTCCTGTATTCGATTTGCTAATATTTTGTTCAGGATTTTATTATCTGTGTCCATCAGGGATATCAGCCTATAATTTTCCTTTTTTGAAGTGTCTTCATCTGATTTTGGAATTAAGATAATGCTAGGCTTGTAAAATGAACTTAAGAACCTTAAAATGGAACTGTTTTGACCTAACTATCTCACTTCTAGGAATATATCCACAGTAACCCAAAACACTAATTCAAAAGAACATAAGCAGCCCTATGTTTTTTGCTGTATTATTTACAATCACCAAGATATGGAAGCAGCCCAAGTGTCCATCAGTAGATGAGCAGATAAAACAACTGTGGAACATTTATACAAAGGGATACTACTCAGCCATAAAAAAGAATATTTTACCCTTTGAGACTGCATGAATGGTCCTGAAGAACATTATGCCAAGTGTAATAAGCTAGTCAGAGAAAGACAAATACCATATGATTTCACTCATATTTAGAATCTAATGAACAAACTGAACTAACAAGAAAAACAGAGAAAGATTTACAGAAAGAGAATAGGTTTGACAGCTATGGGTGGGATTATGTGGTCAAGGGATGGAGTAAAAGAGAAAAAGGACTCATGGACATGGACAACAGTGTGGTGATATGGGAGGAAGGGTAAGAAGGGGGATAAATGGTAATGGCAAAAATACAATAAAAAGTATATTATTCCTAAAAAATAAATAAAACAATATTAAAAAATAATAATTTTTAAAATTTTTTTAAAGAATCAATAAATACAGTTACTTTAGAATTATTTTATTCATTATAGGGATGAACCATATCTAATGCTGCTGTATCTTTTTATTTCTTGCTCATATTGGTCAAGCTAATCTATTTTATTAACCTTTTGAAGGAAATTGTTTTAAATTTTATCTATTAAATTAAATTTTCTCTTTTATTTATTTTCCTGTATTTTAGCTATATACAGGGTCCAGCAGAAGTAATGCTTGCTTGAGTGTGGTTGGTAGGGTAATAATATGGGTGTAATCATTTATAGTTTGAATTTGAATATTTCACCTAAACTGTCATATGGTGTGCTTGAGTGTGCTATTGTTATGTTATATAATTACATGCTTATGATTTTGTAATAACAGATTTGTAATAAAAAGAGGTGTTATTTAGGCCAGATCCTATATTTTTAAATCCTTTTATTGTTTATGAAATGTGTCTGATTCAATTTATATTTAATATAATTCATGCCTTTATGTACTAAAGCTAAGCTATTACGTGTATAAATGTTTCATGTTTAATTTATTCATCCCTTTCAACTTTTATTATAAAGCAATAATTTTCTTACATAATGTGCTGTTAATAAATTACTTCATTTGATAATAATACTAAAAACTATGTACTACATCTCTGCCTTTCATATGATCTCCATAAGTTATCTGATTTTCTGTTTCCACATAATTTAGCTTACTATATGCAAGAGAGTAGACATTCAGAATAGTACTGATTTGACAAAAATAAATATGAAAATGATGAAAATAACATGCTTTGATTAAATGTCTTTATATTTTTCATTATCAGGTAGAAATATTTTGGATCTTTTTGTTCACCAAAACTGTAGATAATTTACTAATATGAATTTAGTATATTACACCCCCCCAAATGGAGAATAGAAATTATAAAAACAAATGTGTGTATATATAAGTATATATATAAATTAATAAGTCTGTGTATATATATACATATAAGTTAACATATATTTGTATATATAAATAAGTTTAAGACATCTATCACAACATAAAACCTGGATTCCAATTTAAATAAAGGTAAGACATTCACTATATAATTAAAAAAAAGATCTGTGTGCATTAGAAGCCCATTTTCCTGAATATACTTTTTTTAATTGCAGAAAATTTATTCAGGTTAATATAAAGAAGGGTGTCATTTGGCTTAAGAGGACTTAGCTATTAAAATATTTATATACTATTGATAAATAGTCTCTTTCCTCATTGAATATGTTTAATATCACTCTGTGTACATGCATACACAAATAAACACACACTATGTAGATGCCTGAAAAAACATCAAACATACTTAAATCTGTTAACAAACTTACAGTCAAAATGCTTTGATACCAAAACTGTCCTAGGACTTGATGCAGCAAGATTAAATCAAGTACCAATTTATGTGCAACTCAGATCTAGTTCTTGGCTCATTTGTCTACTTAAGCCAGTGTGAAAAAGAAAATGAAAAGAAATAAAGGGAAAGGAAGATGTGAAAAGTGAAGGAAAACAGAAGGAAGAGAAAGTAAATAAAAGAAATCATAGAACACAAAAGGAAACAAATTCTTAATGAGAATTTAAATCAATGAGGTGAGATTAAGTAATGATTTATAATAGCTGAAGTATATTTGTGTAATACATATTTGTATATATTGTGTTACTATATATCTTACCTTTCATTTATACTAACATTTAATGATGCATTAGTTCTTTTAGCTGCTATATTCAATAATAGATCGTACAAAAATGTATTCATTATATCCCTCATACTTATTTAAAATTTGGCCCCGGCAACTACGTATAATCTGGACTCCTACATTTACTATAAAAATACAATGACTACAAAAATGTTACTCAGAATAATTAGGCCTCTAAAGTGAAATCAAAAATAAGATGCCATAGTAAGCGTCAAAATAAGGGAAAATATATAAATTGTTTGCATATAGAAAGTAAGAAAACATATAAATGTAACTATTGTATTTTCTATAAAGAATCCTTGATCATTCAAGTTGAACCCCATTTAAAAATTAACCATGTATCCCCTTAATGTGAGAAACATAAAAAAGCCATATTCTGAAGGGAAACAAGCTTTTTAACTTAAATAGCTAGACTTGCTTACTTCAGGAATTTTTTTTACAGCCTTTGAATGTGTGGAAGTCAGTTCTGGCGCCCCTGAACACATGGGAGAGTCTCATCTGTTGGTAGTCAGCCATAATTCAAGGAGAGACTTATATAATCTTATTTTAGGATGGCAGAATTTCCACATAGCAAATTTCAGAAAAATTCTCCAAAGGGCAGCTCAGCAGTAGCCACCAGCAGCAAGTCTACACAACAGTCAGCAAAGAAAGAGCAAGTTGTCGGTAGAATTGCTTTCAAAAAGCTCTTTATCTGTGTGATAGAGACTTGGAATGTCTTGTTTCTTCAAAACAAACTTTTTTTCTTAGCTTCTGACATTCAGTTTTTACAGAAAATGGCCTGGTAAATTCTTTTTTCAGAGCCCTTTGCAATAAGGAGTATAATACCAGAGACTATTTTATCAGGTTCATTATGATTACATAATTCTAAAATCAAGTCTATGTGGTTATACATTTTCAACTTATTATATCCTCTTTAATCTAAAAACCTTTAAATGGAAAAATTGGGTTAAAATAGTAGCTCTGTTAATGTGACCTTACAGATAATTGGTTTCCCCACCAAAACTAATTTCTTAACATTTTGAGTAAGATACTTTTATATAAATTATTTTATTTTTTCTTGCATATAATTTTCTATGTACTATATAATTTTCCTATTTATGATAATACACTTGGTATCACTTACTTTTACTTTATGAAACATTGATACCATTCATCCTCATTAAGTGTGTAAAATAATTAAGGTTCTATTTGATATACTCAGTGGACTGGTTTAAAAATAGTTATAGGTAGTACCTATATTTATATTGAGAGATAACAATGCTGCATCATTATTTTTGTGTCAATAATATATGCTTTTATTATGTAATTTTCTGGTTTTAGAATTTCTACTCACTCCATGATATATTGTGCTAATTACGACAAACTTTATGATGAACTTTACTGTAATTTTAATTCTAGAGTAAATTATTTTAACCATAATGAATAATTTGTGAATGCTCTCTGTATGGCAGTGAGTTTTATACATAGCTCTGTGATGTAGATATGATGTCAGTACATGGATTATTGTCTGTTTTTGCACTTCCCAGAGTACTCTCTGATGTTGGGCTTTTGATTAACTTCGAAATTGTACTGACCTCAATATGGGTACCACCTATTAATTTCCTTGCTTCAGGTAGTTGGGAAAAAATAGTATTTTCATTCTATTTCATCAAAAATATTTTAAGTACTATGACCTCGGACAGCTACCCTCTCAGATGGATTGCTCGTGAATCACCCCCTCCCCTTGCTCCCAAACCTAATTGCAATATTGGCAAATGCCATCATTTCCTTTAAATCTTTGAGGACAGTGCGGTATTCCTGTCCCTTGAAACAGTGTCACCACCTAATAGATACTCAATAAACAGATCTTACATACAAAAAAAAAAAAGCAGCTCAAGTACTGTGTTCTAAAATGAAGTAGAATTTTGTTCGAACAATTGAGAAAGTTTGTGTTTCTCAGGGCCATGTAGCATCAATGAAGAGTGGAGTTCACAGCATGGATGTTGGATGGATGAGAGGAAAGAAAGCTAAATAAGCAATAGAGTTGAAGATAACACAAATTAAATGTCCAATAAGAAAATGTCAAATACAGTTATCCAGTTCAGAAGACAGAAAAATTATCACTTGTGCTTTATTTGAATATCAATGATATGCCATTGGATACATTAACAAGTCTCAACAGGTCTCAGGATTCTGGTCTATGCCTTGCAGTAGCGAAGCGATGACATTTTCTCAAGGTGCTAGTTTGCCATTGAATAACATAGACAGATAGTAGCCTGCTGTGCTTTCAGAGAAATCCACTGCATTGGCAGCTTTATGTCTTTTTATATTTCTATCTTGAATTCACAATACTATTTTAATTGTGCAAAGTGAGATCATTTAATGATGATAGCATGTATGATTTGTAAGTGTGGGAAGAGAGAGAGAAACTATGTGAAAACAGTATAAAGCATGCATATATTGAGGGGATAATACAATGTTTTGTAGGATGTGGCTGAGTAACTCACTAGGCAAGCTTGGAAGTTGTCACCATAAATACCTTGATTTAAGTGCTAATGAAATGATGTTGTTTTAAATTCAATCTGGGATTCAAAATGTGAAAAAAAAACTTATGTGCAATTTACAAAATCACTGAAATGGATTTTAAGAGCATCCTGTCCTGTGGTTTTTGAGCAATCATAAATCTTCCTAAGTTCTCTCATGGCTTTGATGTAATTTTTCCCACGTAAATCACTATCGACCATTCACCCTCATTTATAGGATTAAAAGGCCACACACCCAATAATGATTTAGTGGTTTGTTTAAAATCAAGTTTCACCCACTGAGTACCAGAGTCTTAGTACTCCCCCTCTTTTCGGTCCCCCATGAATATTCGACGAAGTGCACCAAAGCTAAACGCAGGAGTCATTACACAGTCAGAAAATGGGAAACAATCATATTCTTCTACTTGTGAACATTTAAAAGCTTAGGAGAGAAAAATTGAATATATATTAAGAATGTAGGGTAAAAAGTTTTCTAGAGGAGACTTTTTGTTCTTACTGTTTCAACATAAAAATTACCTGTTATATTAAAGTGAATTTTTCATGAAATCTTTATTTGGTATGGCATTTGATATTTTATAAATACCCTTTCCTGGTAAGGCTATTCTTTTCTAAATTAATAACAAATTCCCTAAAATGTTTAAAACTTTTATAGGGAAAAATAAAATATATATAAAATTGGTGAGAAAAGCAAAATAATCTCCCACATAACCACCACCAATTTAAACAATTATTTTGTTATAGCCAGTCTTATTTCATTGATATTCTACCCAATAAATTTCTTGGCACATTGAAAGCAAAGGCTTGATATCATATAATTTTAACTGTAAATACTTCACTATATATCTCTAAAAGATTAGAATTCTTTTTTCAAAAATACAAAATTCCTAACAAAATAAAAAATCTCTTAATATCATAAAGTATTCCATCAGTATTAGTTAGCATGTCTCCAAATGCTCTAAAAAAATTTAGTTTTGTTTTATTGCTGGATTTTTAGTGTCTCTATATAAGATTCATATATTGTTGATAATGTATAACATTTTTAACATGTAAGTTATGACTCTCTTCCATCTAAGAGTAAATTACAAACATGAAATTTCATTCCTACTTCGTAGTTCAGCGTATATTTCTTTAGAGCTTAAACACAACGTAATTTTTTTAAATAAGAAAATTAATTAACATTGAAAGAATACTACTATAAAATGTTGTTGACATACTTAAACTTTACTTTCTGCTTAAAAAATTTCTCTATACCTTAATGGTTATACTGATCTTGTTTTCTTTTTACCTCATGTACCCTTTTTCTCAATGTTTCTCCCTACTTTTATACCTTTCCAGAACCATAAATTCAGAAATGTCTTTTTCTCTGTGTCTATTAGAATCCCTTCTTTAGGTGATCTCAACCAGTTCCAAGGCTTAAATTAACATCTCTAGCTACTACTTTTCCTGCTGAGCCTGAGGTGCATATATCCACATATGTGCTAGCTATTTCAACTTGCATGTGTAACACTTCAAAGTTCTCAATGTTGGAATAGAATCATTTTCTCCCTTACACACACACACACACACACACACACACACACACACACACCCCCTCTGATTTCATCCAAGTTTGACCATCACAGTAAATTGTCTCATTTGTAAATCTAGTAAGCTTTATTGTTTTCTTAATTTCTCTCTTTCATCTCTCATGTCCAGTTTGTCACTAAATCTTGATCGCTGTAACTCTGAAATATATCTAAATGAATCACTGATTGCATCCCTGTTGCTGTAATCCTGGCCAAAGCCACAAATATAGCTCGTCTACTCTACTACAACACCCATCTGCAGGTCTTTCTGTTCTGTTTCACTTTTGCCTCCCCTCCCCACCCCCACATTCAATTATTAACAAAGCAGGAGAGGTTTAGTGTAAATCAGTTCATATCATTCCAGTTTATGATCCTCCAATAATAATTTTATGCCTTGAAATCTAAACAAAATAGAATTATATTCCACACATTGTAAGTTGCTATTTGACTTGTTGTCTGCTTCCTTGACAACTTCATCCCACCACCTTCTACTTCCACAGTTAGCAAACTTGTTCATTGGAAACAAAGTGGTGAGTTCAATTCAAGGGTAAAATGAGCAAGCTCTAGAATCCAGCCTCTGTATTTTGAGTGATAAACTAATCATCTTTTAATTTCTGTGTTTAAATAGTGGAGGAAGAAGTAATTTTATTCTTCAAAACCTCCAAAAATAAATAACAGAAGTATCCATAAAGATTTGACTGTGACATATTCACATTAATTTTAAAGTAAATAAAATCTTTACAATATCAACTTGAGTGGTATTTTTTCTAATACCAAAGCTTTCTCTGAGGTTCCTTAGTTCTGATTCATAGTTATATTATAATATTGTGGTTCAAAAATAATGAGTCGCCCTGGCTGGTGTGGCTCAGTGGATTGAGAGCCAGCCTGAGAACCAAAGGGTTGCTGGTTCCATTCCTGGTCTAGGACACATGCCTGGGTTGCGGACCAGGTCCCCAGTAGGAGGCAAGCAGGAGGCAACCACACATTAATGTTTCTCTCCCTCTCTTTCTCCCTCCCTTCCTCTCTCCAAAAATAAATAAATAAAACCTTTAAAAAATCATGAATGTTTACTATATGCCAGGCACAGTGTTAAATAGTTTTAATTAATTATCTCATATAATCCCTAGTTGTTAAATAGTACTCTGATTATTAGAATAAGTAGAATTCTTTCCCATTTTTATCTTTTAATATTTAGTTTCCTTTGTATAGTTTATAGTTTATACAAGTTATAATTCAGTCTATATTGCAAATATTCAACTTTCTTCTATTTACCTTTATCATACAATATTTTTTGTGTGTTTTCAGCTGCAGTTCTTGAAGTTTTCTCTGTACTTCATATTTTTCTTTGTCATTTGGGCTTTATTTCCTCTTCAGGAAAATGGGGAATACATTTATAATTCTTTTAATGCAAGCTTCTACTTTTTCTTGAAGAAAAAAGTATACCATAATTGCATTAGAATTATTTTATTATGTGTTGTTTTTAACTTTATATTTAAATTTTATACTTTTTGTAACCATATCATTATGACAATTAAGCATTTCTATATTTAAATGTTTTACTGATCACCAGAAAACCTTAAGTGTAATAATTTTCCTATTATGCACTATTGTACTTCATATTTTGGTGAACTATAGACCTTCTATACATTCTTATGAATGATATAAGCCCTTCTTTAAGTAAATTCTTAGGAATGGAATATGTGAAATGTATGTGCAACTAGTGCTCATCCAAATTAATGGAATCAGTTGAGTTTGCAAGAAGTTTCTCCACATATTTTAATACTGTAATATCTTCTTAGGAGGAATAATAATGTATGAATTCTTGGTGTCCTCCACCAATTTTTTCCAATCTGTGGAGTGTATAGCAGATACTTTTCTCAGTGATGGTTAGCACCATTTTTGCTTATTCCATTAAACACTAATTGAGCCCAGTCCATGGTACTATCTCTAATTCTGCTTCTTGTTACTCACATTAGTCAATTCTAATGGATGGGTCGGAAGTATGCGTGACTCCAACTTATTTTCCAGAGATCTGCCTTTCAGTTACCTTTTTCTCTTAATTTGGATTCAAACAATATGTGGATGTCTGTATTATGGTTATCCCATTTTCCATAAGGCCACAAACATTTAACAAAAAATAGGCTATCTACAGATACATCGAGTCGTCCATTTAACTTCAATGTACAGCTAACTTTTTAAAAAGAAGAAAAAATAAATCTTGTTTGGAAAAATAATAGTGAAACTTTTTTGCCTCTTCAAAAAATGTCACGTATTTAGCCTAGCAGGATTCATTCTTGGTTTACTTGAGATGTGTTGTCTAAACTGTGATTTTTTTTTTTTTACAGCCTGTGTCTGTCCCATGTTCACTATGAAGTTGTTATGTTTTGCTTTACCATTATTGAGAAAAATAACTACTCTTGTGTATAGTTACTTCTTTTCAGTTAGAAGCAGATACATGATAAATACCATACCACCAGGATCTTAAATATGTGAAGTCCCCAGATTCTATACAGTCATGAATTTGGAGATTAAATTTAAGACCTAAAAGAAGTTTCATTTTCAAGTAATGACATGTGTCCTTTCAAAGTAGAAAATTTTTTATTCATATGAAAACAGGCTTGTCTATGAACATGACATTGTCATATCTAAACCATCACACCCTAGAGAAGAACTAAATTCTCCTGGGATATGGTTATAAGGAAAAAGAGTAGAAGGTATAGAATGTGTGCCAAGCAAATATTTGCAAGTCTTTAAATCATATGTAATTAAGGCATACATAAAAAATGAGATTATGTAGAACCATTAAAAAATAAGCACTAGGTGGAGGTAAAATATAATCAACAAACAAATATTTTGACTCAACTTTTAATATTGAAAACATCTAGGTTGAACCCAAGAACTGTTGTGAAAATTTCAGATTTGGGTACATTATAGATGTTCAATAAAAATCAAGTTGAATTCATGATAGGATACACCGACCTGTAAAATTATACAAATTTTAGATAACCTTCAATTTCTCCAATTAATCATAGAGGTTCTGTATGAGCATTTTAGAGAAAGGTAGAAAGAACAATCAAAAAAAGGTGATGGTTTAAAATTCCTTTAAAAACCTATAGAAGAGTCTTTATTTTTAAGCATCTCCTTGCCTTTTACATTTGAAATCACTTTTCTGATGCTTTTATATGCCTGTTTACTAAACACTTAAGGAAATCTGACTTTAGAATGGTGTGTAAGATTAGAAAGTGAATAGTTTCTAAATCGACAATAAAACAATTGAAAAAATCAAAAACAAACTTAAAATAGTTATAATCCCATTGTTTTTATTTTTTAACATCTTATTGTTTATACAATTACACTTGTTCCAATTTTTCCCCCTTCACCTTCCTCCACTCTGCTTGCTCCCCACTTCCATAGTCAGTCCCCATACAGTTGTTTATGTCCATGAGTCCTTCATAGATGTTCTTTGACCAATCCTTTCACATTTTTTCAGAGTTCCAGCCTCCTTCCTCCCCTCTTACAACTGTCAGTCTATTCAATGATTCTATGCCTCTGGTTCTATTTTGCTCATTAGTTTATTTTGTTCATTAGATTCCTCTTATAAGTGAGATTATATGGTATTTATCTTTCATTGAATGGTTTATTGCACATTCTCACCTACTTCAGATGACAGCTAAATGTTCATATAAAAGAAAGCAAAGGAAAAAAATATGACTGAGTGAATGTCAGTGGTAACCTGAATGCTGCTGGACCTGCCACATCTAATTCTAAAAAAATGGCCTTGTAGAGAGGGAGTTCAGTATTATATAAATAGGGTCATCAGTGTCCACTGTTTGATATTGGTATTATGATGTAGTAGTCACTAATTATTGTGTCAGGTCACAGGAGGGAAAGAAAGAGCTTCTGACTCAATTCCAGGACAACTGCATGTTTCAAATGACCAGCTAGGATTCTGAGCCAAGAATTAGTTTAAATTTTAAATAAAACAAAACAGAAGCAGAAAAATGCCTCCCTGTGTTTACAGCTTTCTTTCTCAAATGTGTAAATTAGAATTATTATTTAAGTCTCAGGGTCCTCAACTGTGATATTTATCCTTGATTCAGTTAAACAGCAATCATGCTTACAAATTGAAAGGAAAAGTTTGGCAGCTTTCTACAGTGGAAAGAGTTGATAATTTCAAATTTTCTTGCTACAGTCTATAGAATAAAAATTTGATTGGGCATAAATGTTTCAGTAATTTGTTTGAGAACTGAGAATAAGGAGAACCATTTAAATATAGAGCATATCTTGACTTCAAACATATCTTTAAACTCTAAAGCAAGTGCTCACACAAAATTTCGGTGATGTACCTTAATAGTACCTACCAGCCATTGTGACTGTTTACACTGAATTTTCTGATTTAAAATTAATTGTTGTAATGTGAACATAAGCTTGTATAAATTATAAACTAAAATTTTTGAAATTCTAATTTATCTTTTAGCTCAGTATTTCATTTAAAGCTGGCAATTTGTGAACAGTTTTGACTAACTGAACTAAACAAAGTATATTTTAAAAACTGATCTTTTTTTGCATTGGGTTTCATCTTTCCTTGTCTATGTGACCTTACTACTAAGGAAGACTAACAATTAATATCTGGATGAGATACATATATTTAAATAAAATGTCTTATAATTTGTGGAAATAACCTCATTCTATTTTTTTTAAATGTTATCAAAAGCTAACATGCAGGCAGCTCTTTTGTTGGTGGGTTCTCTCCTCCACTGAGTTTACTGGTATTCACAACTCCCACTTTATCTTGTATGTGATCAGGGCAGGGCAAAGGCAAAATGGAGTAAGACAATGGGACAGTATTCTATGGAAAAAAGTACTAACAAGTAGAGAACAGATATGAGATCCTCGGAGAAGTACCACAATAAGTGTGATAATTCACCCAAATCGCCACTTTTATAAAAGGTGAAAAAGAGATAAGACTCTTATTGGGGGGGGGGGAAAGAATGTGAGCTGCCTCCAGAAAGAAGAATGCCTATGAGAGGTTAGATGATGAGATATAGTGAGAGGAAGGGATAGAAACTTGGGGTACACCAACAATGAAATATCAGAATCAGAGATCAGAAAAAAAAAATCCCATTCACTGTAGTAACAACAAAAAAAAGTACTGAGGAATAAACCTCACCAAGGAGGTAAATGTGGAGTAGCCAAAAATAAGAAACTAGATTGTTCACCAACAGGAAGACGAATAAACAACATTGGTATATCCAAACAGTGTAATACTACTCAACAGTAAGAAGCATGCTGAACAAAAGAAGCCAAGTACTAAAAAAGTATACAATGATTTATGTTATTGTCTATCATAAACAAAATGTATCTATTGTAATAAAATTAGAACAATGATTTCCTGTGGACATAGGTGGACATGACTGGAAAAAGCACAAGGAGATTTTTTGCAGTGTGAAAATATTCTATATCTTTGTTTTGGCCCTGAAATGTACACTTAGCATGAAAGCATTTCACTTTATGAAACTGGAAATGCAATCAGAATCACATAGGATGCTTGGTCCAAAGAATGAATTACTAATACACACATTAATCTGGATGGATCTCAAGGAATGTTCTATCGAGTGAAAGAAGCCAGAAATGTTCTATCAAGTGAAAGAAGCTAGTACATTATTTCAGAATGTATTATAATAGTTTCTGGAACACGAAAAACTAATCTGTGGTGCTAGAATCAGAGCACTGGTTCATCAACGGGTGTGAGGGAGACAAGAGACGGAAGAGAGAAACGAGAACATTTGAGAAGGTGGATATGTGTTATTACATGGTTGGAGGGTTGATTTCCTGGGTTTATACATTTGAAAAAATGTGTCAAATTGTACACTAACAATTGTACATTTTATTGTCAGTAAGTTTTACCTTCAAAGTTAATAGTAAATAAAGCTACATATTGCAGAAAAAACATGCATGATGGTTGACAGTAGGAGATTGATTTTTCTCTCCTTCTTACTCTTTAGAAGATGTGAAAATGCATACCCTTTACTATAAGGAAAGCCTAAAGCTCTTAGGTTTTGGATATCCACTCCTCACCATTGTGCTAGAGGGTTCCCAAAGACCATTTCCTATCAGTCAACAACTTATTTCTACTCTAACTGTGTAGTCAAGTTGTCACTAACTCCTCTTTTCATTAATGTAAGCCACATCTACAAAACTTATAGAAACATAAGAGACAGAATTGGCATTCTTTTTCTATTGTCCCTGTACGATTTATTTTATTTTATTATTCTCCAACACTCTTGAGATACTGAAATAGATAGAAACCCAAAAGCTAAAGTTCAATAACAGGACTCTTCACAAACATTACTTCCACTACATTTTATTTCCAACCCTTCAGAGATCACCTTGTAAAAAAGAAAGAAATAAAGAATGGTAACTTATAGATAATAGTGCATCTATTTCTCAAAGTATGTTGTGGTTCTGGTGAATAAAAACAAAAACAAAAAAGAATTTACAATTGAAAGAAAAACCACAAAATTCCTGACTTGAAAATTAAGTATACACTCCCATTAAAAAACAACAACAAATGGGCAAACAATTTTTTTCTTTTTCCACTGTAAAAAAATCTATCCCAGTATATTCCTAAACTCAACTATTTTCTGTTCCTGAAGTTTCTCTACCTGATAACTCTTTGCCTATTGAACAGGGAGAGTGTAACAGAAATAAAAAAGCCAAGAAGAAACAAAAAGAGGATAGTGTATAAGCACTAGAAATGGGGACATGCCACTCTAACAGAAGAGTACAATGTTCTACTATAATCTCTGTTAGACATTATATCTTTTTGAAAATTGCTTCCTGATCAATGTATTTTCTGTATAGGTAGGCATATGTTAAAACATCCTCTATTGTTCAAAAGAAATACCAAAAGAGGAAAATATCCAATAATTTTTGTTTTCTACTGTGTATTTGTTTCTCAGTAAAGTTTTGAGTACACTATTACAGTCACATTTGAGAATTTGTTTGAACTCATGTAATGTGGCAATTTGCAGCACAAATCTCCCTCCTTTTTCAGTTACTCTAAGCCTCATAGACAGAAATACAAGTTTTGAATAAATTTGAAGGTAATTCTTAATTATTCATTGATTAAATTGATATAAACATGTGTGTTGCTAAACATTTTTAATATGATAATAATTTCACCTCAGGAAAAAATGACAAGTAATGCTGTACAACCCAGCCTTAAAAAATAATGACAATTTCTATCAAAGAATGACTAGTTCAGGCAGAGTGATCAGGCTTCCTGGTATCTTTTATCATATGTGGATATTGATTTTTACAAAAAACAGGTTATTGTCAGATCACATATTCGAACAGAACATATTCAAACAGATATGGACTTAAAACAACATATGACCTGTATTTAGATTATTTTCATTACTATTAAAGAGTATAATTCATTATATTGTCCTCAGTTATTCATTGAGAACATTATTCATTGCATAGCATGACAACGACACACCATGGGTCCCTGTCCCAGTGTATGCATGATTTCTGTCATGAAGGAGTGCAGAACTGGAACATCTCATCTCAACCATGAGGTCTCCAGTAGACCTCAAGTGTTGCTTATTCTCCGTTAATAATATTTATTTATTTTATTAGTACATTTTATTCAAACATGTTCAAAAGTAAAGAGTTAAAAAAGGGAGGAGGTGGTTTGAAATGTCTGCCCAACTTATTCAGCACCTTACATCAAATCATACAAACCCCGCACTGTCTATCTTATTTATTTTTAGCATGCATTACAAGCATGTTTTTTTCTAATATTTTTGTCAATTACATTTATCTCTCTCTGTTTCAAAATGCTTAGTCCAAATAATCTGTCTTCCTAAAAGACGTATTTTTTTCAGTTTTTACTTCCCAGTGTGACTGACTGTTCTTTAAGAAAGCTTCAATTCAACTTCTCCTACCTTCAGTTCCTCTAGACTGTGCCCACCATGTATATAACTGGCTCCAGAAATCTCAGCTTGAGAATTTTTATCATGAAAGGGTCTTGAGTTTTATCAGTTGCTTTTTCTGCATCCACTGGGATGATCATGTGACTTTGAAACTTCCTTCTGTTAATATGCTTCATCATATTAATTGCTTTTTTTATGTTGAACAATCCCCTAATGTATAATTTTTAATGTGTTGTTGAGTTCAGTTTGCTAATATTTTGTTCAGAATTCTTGCAATATTTTTAGTTTGACAAATCTACTATATTTATTTGTTGATTTTTCATAATTGCTTTTAATTGAATTTATTGGAGTGATATAGGTTAACAAAACTATTCAGGTTTCAGGTGCATAATTCTACAACACATCATCTGTACACTGTTTTATGTGTTCACCACTCCAAGTGACTCCACTTCTGGGAATTTATCTGCAGAAACCTAAAATACTAATTTGAAAGAATATATGCATCTCTATGTTCATTGCAGCCTTATTTATAATAGTCAAGATTTGGAAGCAGCCTAAGTATCCATCAGTGGATGAGTGGGTAAAAAGCTGTGGGTCTGGTACATTTACACAATGGAATATTACTTAGCTGACAAAAAAGGGAAATCTTACCCTTTACCACCAAATGGATGGACCTGGAGAGCATTATGTTAAGTGAAATAACACAGTCAAAGAAACACAAGTACCACCATATGATTTCACTCATATATCAAATTTAACAAAATGAACTATCAAGCAAAATAGAGGCAGACTCACAGATAGAGAGCAGGCTGAGAGCTTCTTCTGGGAGCCAGGGTTAAGGGACTAGATTGGAGGGTGTTAACAATTGAGAAAAAAAGAAAAGAGAGGAAAAACTCATGGACAGGGTCAACAGTGTAGTGATTGCCTGAGAGGAGGGGGTTGAAGGAGGTGGAAGAAAGTATGAGGGGGGATTGTGATAGAATTTTTGCATTTATGATCATCAGGAATGTTGACCTGCAGGTTTCTTTTCTTGTGGTGTCATTGTCTGATTTTGGTATCAGGGTAATGTTGAACTCTTATAATGAGTTTGGAAACGTTACCCCCTCTTCAAATTTTTAGAAGAATTTGAGAAAAAATAATATTAATTATTCTTTAAATTTTGGGTAGAATTTGCTAGTGAAGTTCTTTTGTCTGGGATTTCCTGTGTTAGGAATTTTTGATTACTGATTCAATCTCCTCCACATTATTACTCTGTTCAGATTTTCTATTTTTTCATGGTTCAGTCTTGATTGGTTGAATATTTCTGGGAATTTATCCATTGATTCCTGGTTATCCAGTTAGTTGGTTTATAATCATTCAGAGTAGTCTCTTATGGTCCCTTCTATTCTAGTGTCATCAGCATAATGTCCCCTCTTTAATTTCTGATTCATTTATTCTAAACTTTTTTAATTCTTAATTATTCTAACTAAAGTTTTGTCAATTTTGTGTATCAAAAAGCTAACTCTTGCTTTCATAATCTTTTCTATTTAAAAAAATGTTTGTCATTTATTTCTTTTTCCTTTATTCTGTTAATTTCATGTTTAGCTTGTCCTCTTACTAGATCCTTGAGGTGCAATAATGGTTTAAGGACCTGAATAGACATTTCTCCAAAGAACACTTACAAAGGGCAAACAAGTATATGAAAAGATTCCTAGTGTCACTGATTATGAAGAAATTGCAATTCAAAACCACAATTAAATATCATCTTGCACTTGTTGGGGTGGCTATTATTTTAAAAAAGATAAATGTCAGCAAGGATATGGATAAATTGGAACCATTGTATACTCTTTGTGGGAACATGAAAAGGTACAGCCATTATTGAAAATAGTACAGAGGTTTTTAAAAACTTAAAACTATCATTGCTGTTTCATAGAGCAATATTACTTCTGGGTACTTATTCAAAAAGAATTATAATTAAAATTTGAAGAAGTATTAGATTCCCATGTTTATTGCAGCACTATTCATAGTAGCCAAGATGTGAAAGCAACCTTAACATTCATCAAAGTGTGAAATGATTAAAGAAAAATATGTGGTATATACATTACATATGATAGACTTTTATTCAGCCTTTTGAAAAGAAGGAAAAGAAGGCCACTGTAATCAAAACAGCCTGGTATTGGCATAAGAACAGACACATAGATCAATGGGACAAAATAGAGAACCCAGAAATAAACCCATGTCTCTATGGTCAATTAATATTTGATGAAGGTGGCATGACTATAAAATGGAGTAAAAATAGCCTCTTCAATAAATGGTGTTGGAAGATCTGGACTGGTACATGCGAAAAAATAAAACTCAACCACCAACTTTACACCATACACCAGAATAAACTCAAGATGGATAAAAAGCTTAAATAGAAGTCATGACACCATAAAAGTCCTAGAGGAAAACCTAGTCTGTAAAATGCCAGATATCCCATGCAGCAATATTGTTGCTGATATATCTCCTGGGGAAAGAGAAATAAAGGGAAGAAGAAACAAGTGGGACTACATCAAATTAAACAGCTTCTGCATGGCTAAAGAAAACATTACCAAAATGAGAATGGAACCAAACAAATGGGAAAACATATTTGCCAATGATAACCGGAGACAAATGTTTGATCTCCAAAATATATAAAGAACTCACACGTTTCCACACCAGAAACACAAACAATCCAATTAAAAAATGGGCAAAGGACCTGAACAGACACTTCTTCCAGGAGGACATATACAGGGCCCAGAGACAAATGAAAGGATGTTCAACATCACCAGCCATCAGAGAGATGCAAATTAAAACCACAATGAGATACCATTTCACGCCAGTCAGAATGGCCATCATTAACAAATCAAAACAAGTCTGGAGCGGATGTGGAGAAAAGTTAACCCTAGTGCACTGTTCATGGAAATGCAGACTGGTGCAGCCACTGTGGAAAGCAGTATGGAATTTCCTCCAGAAATTCCCCACAATTTCTGTGTTTTGACCCCGCAATTTCACTGTTTCAATTATACTCTAAGAATCCTGAAAAACCAATTTGAGAGAACCTATGCACCCCAATGTTCATAGCAGTGCAACACAGGATAGCCAAGTGCTAGAAACAGCCTAAGTGACCATCAGTAAATGAGTGGATCAAAAAAGTGTGGTTCATTTACACAATGGAATACTATGCAGCAGAAAGAAGGAACTCTTACCCTTTGGTACAGTGTGGATGGAACTGGAGAGTATTATGCTAAGTCAAATAAGCCAGGTGGTGAAAGACAAATACCATATGATCTCACCTATAAGAGAAACCTAATGAACAAAACACACAAACAAGCAAAATAGAACCAGAGGCATGGAAACAAGGAATGGACTGACAGTGACCAGAAGGAGATGGGAAGAGAACAAGATGGGAAAAAAGCAGAAGGACCTAGTTAAGAAACATGTATAAAGGACCCACGGGCATGGACAACAGGGTGGGGACTGATTGTGGGAGTGGGGCGGTAGGGCAGGGGAGAGCAACAGGGGAAAAATTGGAACAACTGTAATAGAACAACAAAAATTTAAGATTAAAATAGAAAAGAAAAGAAAAGAGAAGAGAAAAGAAAAGAAACCCTGCAATGTTTAGCAACATGGATGAACCTTGAGGACACTAAACTAGATAAAGAAAGCCAGGCAAGTGGATGAGTGTTGTGTGATTCCACTTATATGAGCTACCTCAAATAGTAAAATTCATAGAAACAGAGGATAAAATGGTAGTTGTCAAGGGTTGGAGGGAGAGAGTTGCTAATCTACAGTTTATAAAATTTGGTTATGCAATATAAGTTCTAGAGACCTACTGTATATTGTGCCTACAGTTAATACTGTATTATACACTTAAAATTTTGTTAAGAAAGTAGATCTCCTCTTAAAGGTTTCTTTCACAAAGAGAAGAGAAGAGGGGATGGGAGGAGAGGAGAGGGGAGGAGAGGAGAGGAGAGGGGATCTCAGCTGTTCTCTGTGGCCTGGTAATAGAGAGCATGGGAAATGTGGATGCCATAGGCAATGCCCTAGCATTAGTGGGGAAAGCTACTGGTGACTTACTCAATTCCTGCAAAAAGCCCAACTCACCTTTCAGTATTCAGCCATCACAATGAAAATACTTTAAGTGCAATCGTGCCTTAAAAAGCGTAACTATTTTTGCGGTATACCTGAAAAATTCAAAAAAATAAAAGATTTTTAAAAAAGAAAACTACATATATATTTATATCATAAAGGATTGAGCAAAAAAGAAAAAGGACTCATGGACATGGACAACACTGTGGCGATTACAGGGGGAAGGGGATATAAGGGGACTAAATGATAATGGAAAAAATACACTAAAACAAATTTTAAAAAGATAAAAAATAAAAATTGAAATGGTAATGATTATTGACAATAATTGTGCAATTAACTTAAATTTTAATTCACTTGCCTGATTTCTTAATTTAAAAAAATGAAAAATAATAAATAGCCAAAACAAAATCTGAGCAAACACTAAACAAATAAAAATATTGGTTGACTAGTACAATTTATAGAAAGCATACAGACTTTGTCTCAAAGAATGGTGTTCAAAGTTTCAAGCCCAATTCCATGGGTTGTCCTCCTAGGACTTTTGAGGTTTATAAACCAAGAAACTAACCTGCATGAAATGCACATCCTACACGGAGTGTGGGAGCGGGATCAGGCCCAAATCAGTAACTCAGGAAGGCTGCAGAACTTTGTATGTCATGTGAGGTTGGGTGGGGTTGTAGGATGGCTGCACATGTTTGACACCGTAGCTGAGAAGACGTTGAACTCATCGCGTAACTACACACATCATGCATCTTAGGACACCTTGAATTTAAGACAGTCTCCCGGCTGTCCCCCCTAGGGCTTTGGTGGACATTATCTGACCTTTGTCAATGTCTCTATTTATTTTTATTATTATATAAAGAGACACCTGGAAACTTAAGTGCTAGGTTTTACTTCATATAAAATTTCTAAATTTCCCCTTCCAGCAATAAAGTTAGATAAATCTAGCATGTCCACATATACATATCTAAGCATGATTCAGTGGAAACTCAAATACACTGTTCTTTTCAAGCTCAAAAGCCTTCTCAAGTTTTCAACTTTATATCCTAAGAAAAGAATTTTAAGGCTTCCAAACTGATGGAATAGTTTGAGAGCAGTGTAAATACCACCTTGGAGATTTTAACACCATTGCCATCGTAAAAGAGTGAAGAGTGTTTAGTGAGGAGGGATCATGGTGGCTTGTCAGCTCGAAAAGCGCGTTTCCTGAAATACCATTCTTTAAGGGAGAATTTTGAAATGGGTTTGAGAAAAAAATAATTTTCCTGAGAAAGTACGTTGGTAAACAAGCAGAGGCTATTTTCAATCAAAATCTTCTTTAAGAGATGGTTTTTCCTCTCAAAAATGTTTATGTACCTTCTCATTTGCATTTTTAGATAAAAGAAGAAAAATAGGAGTAAACTGACACACCTAGTTTGAAAAGAAATTGCAAATACATTGTGACATTACAAGTTAGAGTTCTCAAAAAAGAAAAAAATGCCGTTTTAAATGTTTACCATGGTCTTCCAAATTAGGTACTTTTATTTTTAATTTAAGGAGTTCCAGAATGAATTTAATACTCTTATCAAATTCAGTTCCGGTGTGTAAAGACATGAAATACATTTGTCCTAAACAATGATTAGCTGTCGTATTTTTTTAAGTATAGCTTTTTGTTGATAAAATACTGCATTAAAAGTCTCCATGTTTATAATTTCATGCTCCGGCTTTGTCTGCCCTTTCCTCAACTCTACCATCCTCTCTAATAATCACTATAACACCTTTTAATTATCTGTGACCCAAGTTTTCCAAAACAAATTCCATAGATGGGTCAGTAAATTTCTGGACCTGAAATTGAACTTGAGATGTCCTTTTATCTTCCACATAATCCAGTGAGAGAAATAATTTAAAATTCAAATTATATTTTCAACAAATGAGGAAATAAACAATGTTCCATTATATTATGTGTCTAAAATTTGATATTAATAGGCTAATAAGATAATAGAAATCAGAAATGTTGTAGATAAATTTTTGATTGCTGGCACTGCTATGATTTCTTCAGGATGGGAGAAGTATTGTTACCACAAAAATAGCTGCTCTGCCTCAGTATTGAGGGATGCCTAGTGTTAAATCTAATTTTACCTGGTAATGGAAAATGAGCAGCAAAGATCTCTCATATGTCACTTCATACCTATTTTTGTTAACTTGTTTTTTCTAGAATAAAAGCTGTATGACATAGCTAGAAGATTACTGGGCATTGTTGGAGAGGTGGTCTGAGTGGACCTGCAGTGGGCTAGTTTACGTGATGTGCTGACCCAGGGTAGATTTGGTGAGGAGGCAAGATGGTTAGCCATATGGAAGAAAGAGGAATAAGTCCTAATATTTATCAAGAAAAACCCTATGCTGGACACTTTTTATGTATTATCTTATTTATTCCTCTATATAACCTTGCAAAATAAACTTAATTAATGAATCTATACCACGTTTTAGTTGCCATAGAAAATGGTTGATACCAGAACTGGGATATAAGCCCAAGATTGAATTATCTCCATTAAACCTAACTGTCTTCCTAACGTTAAAAATGTCATGATATACAGAACATCCTCATATCCTCTGATTGAAGAACGCGAGTTTTCGATGTTGTGATTATAATAAGTGAATGAAACAAGTTAAATCCCTTCATATCTGAGATGTGGTAGAATATGTATGCCTTGGACAACTACATGAAAAAAAAAATGAAAATCAAACCCAAACTTACATCACACACAAAAATAAACTCAAGATGGATAAAAGATTTAAATATGAGTCACAATGCCATAAAAGTCCTAGAGGAGAACATAGGCAGGAAAATCTCAGATATTCCAAGCAACAGTATTTCCACCAATATGTCCCCTAGAGCAAGGGACATAAAGGAAAGAATAAACAAATGGGACTTCATCAAAATAAGAAGCTTCTGCACAGCTAAAGAAAACACCAGCAAAATGAGAAGGGAACCAACCAAATGGAAAAATATATTTGCCAATGATATATCAGACAAGGGTTTGATCTCCAAAATATACAAAGAACTCACACAGCTCCACTCTAGGGAGACAAACAATTCAATTAAAAAATGGGCCAAGGACCTGAACAGACACTTCCCCAAGGAGGTCATACACAGGACCCAGAGACATATGAAAGGATGCTCAGCATCGCTAGCCATGAGAGAGATATAAATTAAAACCACAGTGAGATACCACTTCATACCAGTCGGAATGGCCACCATAAACAAATGAACAAACAACAAGTGCTGGTGAGGATGTGGAGAAAAGGGAACCCTAGTGCACTATTGATGGGAATGCAGACTGGTGCAGCCACTGTGGAAATCAGTATGGAAACTCAAAAAACTAAAAATGGATCTGCCTTTTGACCCAGCAATTCCACTGCTGGGATTACACCCTAAGAATGCTGACACGCCAATGCAAGAGAACCTGTGCACCCCAGTGTTCATAGCAGCACAATTTACAATAGCCAATAATTGGAAGCAACCTAAATGCCCAACAGTAAACGAATGGATCAAAAACTATGGTACATTTACACAATGGAGTACTACACATCAGAAAGGAAGAAGGAGCAACTACCCTTCACAACAGCATGGATGGAACTGGAGAGCATTATGCTAAGTGAAATAAGCCAGGTGGTGAAAGACAGATACCATATGATCTCACCT